>PVHX01011016.1:0-66566 GCA_004024805.1 Geosciurus inauris
AGAAGATGGGAAGTCATCAATTAAAGTGGCCAGAGTCATCCAGGACAGAAGAAGGAATAGATCCTTAGGTTTAGGAAGCACAGTTAATTCCAAGTAAAAGGCACGAAAGTGAAATCAGCACACCAAAGACTAAGGGAAGATACTAAATGTAGCCCCAGAGAGAAGAGAGATTAGATGCAGAAGTACAATTAGAACAATCAGAGTCTATGGTTCCAGTGGAAATCAGAAGCCAACATTTTAATACAAAGTTACCACCAGTTTACAGTATTGGATTTAACTAGTCTGTTATTCAAGTGCAAGTTTCAAATAAGTAACTTTATGGTCAAACAAAATGTACTTATTTCCAAGAGAGCTGCCCTACACCTGCTTTAAAGTTACATGGGATATGTAGATCTATGGTTGCAGGAGGTGGTTATGTTTCCTGATGAAATATGGGGCAATTTCACCTTTAAGACACCTAACCCTGGTGGGTTGGTTACATTTGGGGAAAATATCCACTGTGGAAACTGAATTTTTATTTGTTTCAATGGTACTCTACTAGCACCTACAATCTTATACTTTCTAAAACAAATCATGTGTCACTGGCCTTTTTTAGATACTGTACTCATCAGGATTATTTTGTGTTTTAGACACCCCAGGAATACACAAATGTGTAAGAGACCATACCCATTTGTTTTCTTCTTTCCCAATTTCAGTTACATGGGTCATTAATTCTAATTTCAAAGAGAGGTAGTTTCTCACATTGTAGTTGGTTCTTAGAGTGGACCTGAGCCAGCTAGCTGTCTATCCTTCTGTACTAATTGGAAGCAGATGCTGAATATGCAGACATCATTTTAGGACTTTAGCTAAGTATGTGTTAGTTTGATGCTTCAAAGTGTCTGTCTGAGCTGATGGTAAGATATGGGACATTTCTGTGAAAAATAGAAATGAGAGAGGAAGCACCAGCAATAAAGCATTCTGTGCAGCAAGAGAACTTCAAGGGGTGATTGTTCAACCCCAGCAAATGCCAGGGAAGCTGCAGGAAAGAGGTGAAAGCCCAAGGGGGAAAGGCAGTGAGTTTTACGCAAATCCCTTAGCATTTCCCATGTTTTAGTCAGTTTTGAGTATTGTTCAACATAGCTTTTACATTATTTTTTACTTATCTTTTAAAATAAACTTGTTATGCTGATGATTTATTTTTAAAAGGAAACTTTAAAGTCACAATAAAAAATGGAATCTCATAACACTGGCCATAAAAAGAAAGTACTTGTAAAAATCTTTGAAAGGAGGAAATACAATAACTGTGTCCCATTGCCTGCCACCGAGCCTGAGGCCTACCTTCTGTTATCAAGGAGGAAAAACAAGTTTCAAGAAATATTGAAGGCACGCTGGTCCCATATACCAGCTCCTGCTGCACTGAATCAGAGAGCGTGAAAAAGATGTGAAAAGGAAATAAACGTGGTCTGTGGATGATCTTGTCTTGCTTGTCTCGTGCTGGATAGGATCACTTTTAGCAACAGCAGTGTCACTAGCTTGTGTGAAATGATCCAAGGGGGTTAGTGTGACTGTGTGTGCTTCCCAGTGTCTGCTTTTTAATGTTTGTCATTTGAATGACATTGCTTTGTGCTTCCTGTATTAAAATGATTTGTGTTCTTTTTATTTGAAGCTCTTTTAAGAGCCTGTGCAGATGGAGGTGCCAACCGCTTATATGATATCACCGAAGGAGAGAGAGAAAGGTATGCTTTCCTTTAGCCAGTATCCACAGCACCACTAATTTCCACTCTTCTTTGTTTTATTATCTTCTTAACAAATGGAAACTAATAAATAATTTTTTTCTGGAAACTTACAGAGAAATCACCTCAGTGAGAGACAGTGAGCAGCCGAACCAAGTTGTGTTATTTCTTACTTTGAATGGAAGCTTTTAGTAGAATTAGATCCATTTGTTCTTATTTTAAAAACCTTCATTGTACTATTTCAAAGCCTCATTAAGTAGCATTATCAAGTATTGATATTTGTGAGGACTTTGAACATTGGCTAAAATAAAACTTCAGATGGCAATTTGAGTTGTTATTTGAACACTTTAAATGAATAAAAACTGATCTCATATAAAAGAAATATATTCTCTGTTGCAGATGATGTGAGATTTTATATTAGTGTGGAGTAAAGCCCAATGTAATTTACTCTAACTTAATTACTTCTGTGTTAGGCATGAATATATATTTTAGAAGATAGTTTATTTCTTAATGATTTGCTATCCACCCTGTCTGGTTTTCCTGATCTTTGTATGGTGAGTTATTTTTAGATGAGAGAATATGTTTGATGGAAGCATTTCAAATCTAGTTCATTGCTAACATGTTTATAGTTCAACTCATTGGCAAACACAAGAATTTATGGTGTAGATATGAATGTTGTTCCATCTCTATCATATGTTATTAAATATATTAACATGTTTATAGTTTGAAAAATCACCTACTTGCTGCGAAAACCAAAATATTATGATGTAACATACTCTAGGTATGCATTAAATATATGTATTTTGAAACAATGTATCTTTCTTTATAGTATCAAAATGTTTAACTTCAGGTCCCTAATATTGGAGCTGCATTTTGAAAGCAGCCAGTTGTTTACTAGGAGGAAAGCACGTTTGCTTTGAGATCAGACATGCTAATATGTTAATGCTAATATGGATGTCTGGGGACCAGATGCATTATCAAAAAATATCTAATAGTGATAGCCTTGGAGACAATTTAAATCCCTAACAGTTTTTGCTCCTTTATAGTGTAAGTGTGCGAATTTTTCTGGCAACAAACCCATCATGGACAATGTAGGAAAACACTCCAGGGTGTGTTGTGGAGTACTGGGGCCAGTTAGCTGGATACTGCCTGTCCTGTGCCTGAAACCTACTTGCGGTGAAACAGTCCTATGTGGAGTGTTTCTCTAATGGTCGGTGTTGCTCATAAGCATAATCATAAACAGAACCGTGGAAGGGTCTTAACCTAGTATTTCCCACCTGTGTCTTGATCATAAGAACCATCTAAAGTGCTTGTGAAAACTATAGATTCCCATGTTGATTATTTTTATTGGATTGGGCCTGACACTAATAGGAAAGATAACATGTAACACTTCAATTCACAATTGAATGTAAAATAGTGCCAGATTTAGGGAGTAGATACCATTACTAATTTCAAGGCAACCACATCTATTGTTTCTCAACACAGTTTTTAGTAATCTTATAGAACTCTTCCAAGAAGACTTATGTAATGTATATAACAATTGTTTGTCCACATATGATGTTCAATAAAACAGTGTACTTTTCATTGATTTTCTGGTGGTAATGAAGTGTTTTCTGTGGTTCATACTGTACACTGTAGGACACAGCTGGCTTGGGTAGGGGTAGTCTTCAGTAGGGAAATGAATGAAAATAACTGGCTCATGTGGGAATTAAATCCTTGGAATAAATCTCATTAAACCCAAGTCTTAACAGTTAAACTAATTGGATACAGGTGACTAAACATAATTCCTCTTAATTGTATTTTTAACGGAAAGGCTTCACAGTGAAAGAGGAAAAAATTTGCATGAGATTTAAAGAGCCAATACGTACTTTGTGGACCACCACTTGCCTTTTTCTTATTTTTTTATTTATTTAACATCTATATCTGCAATGCAAAGCCCTGTAATTATGCAACAAAACATGAATTTTTAAAGAGTCACCTCTAGTTGGAGACAAAATGAAATTTTTATATATTTGGAGTGGAAAGAAGAAAGGCTGATGTAGAATGGACCAGAGGAACAAGTTTATGTGGGGGTAGAGCTGACACCAGACTTCAGGTCACGCTGCTGCGGACCACACTGGACGTTCAGGGCTGGATCTGGCCTTCAGAGGAGAGAGAACATGGAATACTTTCATTCACAGTGGAAAGTTAAACAGTGACAGATTTAGGGAGTGAGTACCATTATTTCTACCTTTACCGGTTTGGGGCCCTGAAAGGGCCCGAACAGGACATAGACCCTCAGTGTTCTTAGCCTGGAAAGGTAAATTTTTTTCAGACTGAAACTTTTGGCATTAGGAATTTCAGCCCACTATAGATAGTATTCTTTCCAGTGTTAAATTCTCTTGTCTTTGGCTAATCGGAACCTTCTTAAATTAGTTCCTATGTCTCCTTTTTTAAAAGTATATAATAAAAAATGATATATAGTGTATTATTATGATAGCTGATAAATAGTATAATTTTGAGGTATGAGTAACATACAACAGATGTGTAGCTCATGGGTGTTAAATTACATGAGTTTTGTTTGAGACTTACTTACAAGTCTGTCATCCACCCTCTTGACATGTCGCCCTAGCCCGGAAGACCTAGTTATTGCCAGATAGGTTCTTACCCCTAGGCAACAACCTCCTGGTTTGTAGCGCTATAAATTTATTTTCTCTGTTACTGAATCTCATACAAAAGAAATCATGCAGTACATACAACTTTGGGTCTTGTTTTTGTTCTTGAGCCCATTTTCAAGATTGGTTCATGCATAGGTAGTTTGACTGTCTAAATGTACCACGCAGTAGGTATGCACTCACCTGAAGGGAATCTGCTGCCCTTTGGCTTGTCTCCAGTTTGTTTGTTTTAATATATCTTTAGTTGTTGATGGACCTTTATTTTATTCTTTTATTTATATGTGGTGCTGAGAATCGAACCCAGTGCCCTACACATGCTAGGCAAGTGCTCTACCACTGAGCCACACCCCAGCCCTTGTCTCCAGTTTTTCGACTATTATAAACAACGGCCTGTTAGCCATTCTCGTGCAGATGTTTCTGTGAACATGTTGTAATTTATCTTAGGCAGGTAGTGAGGAAGGAAGTTTCTAGATTGTAGGATTCATATATGTTTAACTTTCTGAAAATTGGCACATTGGTTTTTCAAAGTGGTGATACCATTTTTTCATTCCTGGCAGCAATTCCACATTTCTCCAAATGCTCACCCATATTTATTCTTTTTCATCTTTTTGATATTTAGCCATCTAGTGTTTGTGAATGGAATTTTGTGATTTTAATTTGCTTCTCTCTGATCATTAAAGACATTGACTCTATTTTCCTGTATTTATTGACCATCTGAGTGGCTTCCTATGTTAATGATAACATAATGATTTTATTAATTTTATTAATAAAAATTTAGTCCTGGCCTTAGGTCCTGTCCTGTACTGGATGCATTAAACCCTCCATAGAATTTTTATTGATTTTTTTTTTTTATTGCAGTAAGAGCACTTAACCTGAGATCCACCCTCGTAATACGTTGTTAGGTGTACAATGCAGTACGGTTGACTTAGGTACCTGGGGCTCATTCATCTCCTTTAACAGAAAATTCCTCCCCTACTTCCTTCAGCTCCTAGCAACCGTCATTCCTACACTTACTCCATCAGTTTAACTCTTCTAGATGTTTTGTGTAAGTGGACTCATGCAGTGTTTTTATTTCTGTGTCTGGTTTATTTCACTCAGTATTTTTCCAGACCACCCATCTTTTATAACTATTTGTCTTTCTTTCAGTTCTAACAGCAACCTACCTTTATCTGTCAGGGTTTGTTTTCATAAAACATCCTAAGTAATTTTTCCTATTGTGAAAATAATAAATGATATCTGAGTTCGTATGTGTATAGGGGGAAACAAGGACAAAAAATAAAGATTATCTATTGTCCCTTATTTCTTCCTAAGTAGCAAAGAGCTGCATTGAGTCTCCCTATTGATTCTGCCTTAAGAAACAATAGAAAATATGACTCACTTTTCTGAAGTTACTTGTTCAAGTGAATGTAAAATTAATAGTACAAGTTCCCCTTTTCTTAAAAAAACCTGGAAGATTAGATAATAAATCTTTGTTAATGAATGTTTGATTTAGTTATTCAGTTTTCCTTTAAGATCTTGGATGATCTTGCTTGATGACTCTCATATTGCTGATAAATAGTTTGCCTTTGCTGTGAGAGCTGCAGGGTTCTGACTTGGGTATGTCTTCAGATGGGACATTAAACTGAGGCAAGTTGGAGACTAAGGAATTTTTTTTTCTTGATGATAATTAAAAATTTCCCAAACAAAAATACAAAGGAAATAAAAGCAACCTAAGAAGTGTGGGACAATATCAAAGAATAAAGCATGCATAATTAGGATACAAAAAGAAGAAAGGAAAACAGAAAAAGCAGAAAAAATATTTGAAGTAAAAGTATCTGAGAATTTTTCAAAAACTAAGATGAGATAAAGAACACAGATTTTGAGAGACTATAAAGTAGGATAAGTAGCAAATATAAATAGTTTAATTAATAAAGTAATACCTAGTCATCTCATATCCAAATTACAGAAAACCAAAAACACAAAAATTCTGAAAGAAGACAAATAATTGCCTTACTTATACAGCTATAGAGGAATAAGTATAAGAAATTCATTGGATAGCACAAAAACTAATTTTTAGCTTCAGCTGATGTTCCTAGCACAGTCCTTTTCACCACTGTAGGCATAGCCCTGAGCCAACATCTGTGTGAATTCCACAATTTGAGTCTTTTTTACAGTCTGCCAGTATCTTTTAATTGATGAGTTTAGGCCATTAATGTTCAGAGTTGTTATTGAAATATGGCTTGTATTCTCATTCATTTTAGTTTTTTTTTTGGTTCTTAACTTGACTTGGTTTCTCCTTTGATTGTCTTTTCCTTTAGTGTAGTTCCTCCCTTTACCGATGTTTTTCATTTCCTCCTTGTGGAATATTTTGCCAAGAATGCTCTCTAGTGCAGGCTTTCTTGCTGTAAATTCTTTCAACTTTTGTTTATCATGGAAGGTTTTTATTTCATCATCAAATCTGAAGCTTAATTTTGCTGGATATAAGATTCTTGGTTGGCACCCATTTTCTTTCAGAGCTTGGTGTATGATGTTCCATGATCTCCTGGCTTTGAGGATCTGGGTTGAGAAATCCCCTTATTATACTCTGCTAGCCTAGGATGAAGAAGGCCTGGGTGGGCTCATAATACCTTTTTTACCCCCTGCCTTCTCCCAGGTGCATAAACCCACTTGTGATCATAGCTGAGATGGTGAAGCAGGCACCTTGCCCCATTGATCAGAAGGTTGCAGGCCACAGAGATAAAACATCCACCACAAAACAGAGAGGCAGGGTCAGATTTTTCTAGGATTTTGCAGAGTAGATTGTTTTCCATCAGTGGTAGGAATTAGACATTTATTTTTCTAGTGATGATTTTATTGATATCGTATTCAGTTGAGAAAGTGAAATTGTTCACTTTAGAAAGAATATGGAGAGACTGTTATATGCGTATCAGATTAATATCGATTATGGAAAAGTTAAATCCCTCTTCCCCCTTGGCCACCATCACCTTTTTCCCATGCCACAGTTATTCCTTCTCAGAAAACAGCTTCATCTCGGGCGGGGGCGGTGGGTGGTGTTCCTGACCAAGGTCTGAAAAGCAGTCAGGTGTGGCAAGTGCCATGAGGGCTGTTAAAGAACTAACATACAAAAAAGTGCACCAATCTGATGTGTAGCTCAGTGACTCTTCACCATGGGAAGCACACCTGTGGAAACAGTGCGAAGCCTTCCTCCTGCTCACTGCTGTCTCCATCCTCCCCAAAGGAACCACTGTCTGACTTCTGTGCCACAGACATTTGCCTATGTTTTAACTCTATAGGAGGGAATTTTTCTACATTGAATTTTGAGTGTATTAACATTTTTCTAAGAGAGGAACTCATAGCTCTCTGAATCTGGAAACAATATCAAGAAACAATTAGTGTATGTTAATATAGGATAATTATGAACACCATCATCCACAATTATGGCAAATAGTGAGGGAGATAGACTCTAGAAGAGGAGTGTAAGAATCATGCCAAAACAAACTGCAGTCATGAAATTAGTGGCTCAATAAAAGCAGGGTGGCAATATGGGAGAACATGTTTATCTTGATCATTCTTTTTAAAAATAAAGCCTTTCAATCTAGTTAGAAATTTGCAAGGTCTCATCTCTTAAATAACTGATAAAAACCAACAACATAAACTGATAAAACCATAACTGATAAAACTCACCACCACCACCACCAACAACAAAACCCCAATCTTTGGAATGCAATAGGATCTCTATTATAATCTAATAGCAGAAATAAGAATGCAGCAGCCAGCCGGGCACGGTGGCTCACACTTGTAATCCCAGCACTTTGCGAGGCTGAGACAGGAGAATCGTGAGTTCAAAGCCAGCCTCAGCAACAGCGGGGCGCTAAGCAACTCAGTGAGACCCTGTCTCACAACACAAAATGGGGCTGGGGATGTGGCTCAGTGGTCGAATTCCCCTGAGTTCAATCTCCAGTACCAAAAAATAAATAAATAAAAAGAAAGAAATAAGAATGCTGCAATTAACTTGTGATTCCCTCATTCGTGCATTTATTTGTTTCTTCAATAGACACTGATAATTACTGTGAATATATGCTATATGTCACATATATCACATCTATATGTAGTTCCTGCATTGATAAAACATACAGTATAATATAAATAAAGAGAAAATATCCAATGTTATAGGTTTATAAGACTATGAAGAGAAAGTTCTAGTTCACTATGTTAGGTTCTATGGCAAGGCAGACATGGAGGACGGACAGTTAACCCAGAATGGAGGTATTGGACAACACTCTGAAGATCCTAAAGGTGTGTAAAAGGTTAGGGCCACTGAGTAGTGTGTGTGTGTGGGGGGGGGGGGGGGATGGGTGGCGTAGTGACTAGGGATTCCAGAGGGAGATTTTTCTTCGTCTCCAGCATAAAATCTGAACTCATGACCTTGAGATTCAAGGTCATCTTTCCAGACATCTCAGTCAAATGGAACTGCTCAGGTTCCTAAGTATGCCATGCTCTTCTTCCTTTCTGCCTTTGCTCAGGCACTTCCTGGTGGCTGGCCTTGTACACACTGGAGCTACTCATAATCCTGACTGGCTGGCCATCCTGACTCATCAGTGCATGTAGATCCTGTACTGCCCTGATGCGTAGATGTCTGTAAGAGCATATGCTAGGGGCTGGGGTTATGGCGCAGTGGTAGCGTGCTCGCCTAGCATGCATGAGGCACTGGGTTCGATCCTCAGCACCACATAAAAATAAAAAAATAAAGATATTCTGTCTGCCTACAACTAAAAAATAAATATTTTAAAAAAAAAAAGAGCATATGCTAGCATCTCTTCTAGCATCACCATCCATGCCTCCATGCTCAGACCGCCTTGTGCTCCAGGAGGGCACCCTTGCCTTCCTGCCTAGTATCACTTGACATCTCTTCACACATAAAAATACTTTTAAATAACAATGTTACATTCACATTTTACATTGATTTAGAGCTGGGAAGATTTATGTCCTTTACTAGAGTATAAATTTCTAGTGATCTATTGCCCTTTAACTTTGCATAATACTTTATAATTATTTACTTTCTCATTTTATCTTGTGACTTAGCTATGTGTAGATATATCTTATATCCTTCACTAGGTGGTGAACTCCTGGCAGCAATCATAATTAATCATCTTTATATACCTCCTAATATCTAGTACACTAATGAGCATCTGAGAATTTATTGAATTACTGATTTTTTTCATTGATACCTTAGCAGAGATGTCATGAAGGCTAAGCTTTATTCTGGCTAGGGATTTTGTAGGTGTAACATCAGTTATTGGAAGTATCTTGATGCTAAAGAAATTTTGGATAATTACATCTTTTCTTATTATGTGTAAACTAGAAATATCTTTAAAAGATTATACATTTTTTGCCTAAAATAACTCACAGTATATGTTCCACTTTATTCCACAGTTTCTTACATTACATTGCCTTCTAATTGCTGTCTAAATAAGTCTTTTATCCTGAAACTAAGGTCTTTTCCTTTGAATTCATTGGTATTTTGAGAACAACATGTACTATGACTATAAAGATCAAAACCTAAGTATAAGAGGTTTGTTTTGGTAATTGTGACTTTGTGGGCCTTATGGATTCTTACATTTATTAGCAGAATAGTCTAAGAATAGCTGTAAATTTTGGTGTTATGATATTTAAAGTGTAGACAGAATTGTTTTTGGTTCACTTTCTCTGAGTTAACTGATGAATATAGAAATCTAGATGCTAAGTCTTCTAGAGGATTATTGATATAGAATCATTGTTTTAGGCTAGCTCAGGTTAATTTAAAAGATAATCATGCCAAAAAAAGTCTCTGCTCTGTCGCACTGACTACAGCCTTGAGCACTCTTTACCAGTGGTGGGGTGGTGAGGAAGACTTGCTCAAACAGGAAAGCAAAGTACAGTCCTGATCTGTTATTCCTCTCACACCACAAATTTTCTCCGTTAAGATTTTAGACTTTCAGGTTTTTATATCCTTGTGACTTTCTCATCAGTAGATCGATAACACTTTTCAGAGTGATCAAATGGGAATAGAGGATGACTGTCGTAACTCTACCTCTAAAACTAACTGTGCCGCAGCTAGCCCAGGTTCAAGATATAATTGAAATAACTGACTGATGTGGGAGGTCAGCTCTTAAGAATTAGCTTCTAAAGCCTGCATCAATATTAACCTAGGCATCTGTGAGCCAGTGTCCGTTACCTTGAAGGAATCAGTGGCACATCATAGGTCACTTGGAAACATTTGTTCTCTCAGTCAGTTTCATTGCAGGTGGCCACAGCTTCCAGGCTGGGAGTTTGGTCCTGAGGGAATTAGGTTCAAAGTCTAATGAGCCACTGTTTTACTATGACACAAGTAATTTAACTTCTTTGAGCTATACTTTCTTTATCTATGACCTTTCATGAAGAGATCACTGTCTTTGGAGTATTCAGAGAAAGATTGTTGAAGAACCTTATGGCTCTGACTAATTAGAAAAGATTTAGATAAGCCAAGAGTGGCCCTTCAAAGCTGGGATAAGACAAACTGTAGAATAACTGGATATGCACCTGATGCAGGATTGGGCAGGAGCCACAAGTCTTCTTGTCACACTTGCTATTAATTATGCAACAATTGTGTTCCCTTTAGAAGGGTTAGAAGCATTTTTCCTACTGTGGTTGGAATGAAGGAATGTAGTGCTTATCTCCTGGCGCCTTTTATTTTTATTCAGTTTGTTCAGGTATGATTTCATATAATAAAAATAAATCTGCTTTAAGTGTACAATTTGATTATTTTTGAAATGATATATATTTGGAAACCTACATCCACCATCAGGATTAAAACATGTATGCCATCCCTCAAAATTTCTTTCATCCTTCTCTCTCTCTCATCCCCTCTGCTCTCTGTTTCTCAGTCTTTCTCTCCCCCCTCTCCCTCCTTGAAATCCTCCTGCCTCAGCCTCTTGAGTTGCTGGGATTACAGGCATGTGCCACCTTACCCAGCCCCAAATGTCTTTTTGTCCCTCTGCAATTGATCCCCTCTTCCTATACTTTGCCCCCAGCCTTCTAGAATGTCACATCAATGGAGTCATGTGCTGTCTTTTATGTCTAATATTTTTAAATTTAACAAATGATTTTGAGATTCATCCATGTCATCTTATGTATCCATAGTTTCTTCTTTGTTAGTGCTGAGTAGTATTCCAATAGGTGGGTGTACCACAGTTTCATTCAGCCAAGTCTATGGACATAACTCCTAAAACATTCCTCTCATTGGGATGTTACCATTTTTTAAGTGCTTCTTTGGGAAATATGTTAGTTTCTTTAGTTAGAACCAAGAAAAATTCTTATAATTGTCAATTCAATCCTAGAAGCTATATAGATAGTACTAGTGGCTATACATAAGGCTTACATTTCTGTGTCTTAGTGCAGATTCTGGAAATTCTTGCTCAGTTCCCTTAGGGTTCTTATGAAATAAGGCAATAAATATAAGTTTTCTATAGAATAAGTTGGTATCAAGTCTCTGAGCATAAATTGTGATCTCAATGATCTCTAATATAATTGACATTATTTTTAGTCTTCCTGTGATTGTTCTGAATAGTTTTCTCAGGAATTGAGATTTATTTAAACTATTTTCAAGCATTTCATAGTCAAAAAATGCAATTTCAATGTGTTTTAACATATACCAAAAGGAAACATGGTGAACTTTGCATATGGAAAACCAAATGTCTTTGATTCAGCTTGATATTCTATAAGCCTTGCCTTAGCAATGATTAGTCATTTGCTTTGGCAAATTTCTATTAAAAAGTATTTATGCAATCAAATTACTAAGCTCTGTAAGCATGTCAACATTATTGGGTCTTTGAATCAAAATGATGGAAGGTAAAAATGATTAGCACATTTAAAAGAAAATTTACAACAGAAGTCTTGGTATTAAAGAACCTTACACAACCAACTGTTGTGAAGGCATATTTATCTTGAATTATTGATTAGATTAGTTTAGTAATATATTTTAGTTTGTTGGTTATCAAATGCTATAAATCAGAGATCTCAAAGCTATCCATGCATAGCCATGAATCATTGGGGCACTGGAGGAGGACTAGGTATGCAAAGGTGCTATGTTTGCCGCTTCATGCATGAACTGAAAATAAATTCCAGAGTGAGATCGTTTTTAGCAGCTGCAGGAAGTCAGTTTACAACTAAATTTAATCAGGGGCATTGTTCTTTATGGCTATTCTATTTCATAAAGTATGTTCCTGACAGAACCCTTTTCTTTTCCTGCTCTGTGGATGGAGTCTTCAGAAATAAATTACCACCTGGGGATTTTTCAAAGAAACTCAAATCATTTGTCAAAAGTTTTGAGTAACACGTGGCTCTTTTAATTTTCCTTTTTTAAAACAAAAATGTTGAACTGTTTTAATGTAAGGGCTTGTGCTTTTTGTCACTTTGCTTATTTTCAATAGATTTTTAATTACTGAGCTCACTGAACTAAGAAGTAATGGCTGAGAGTATTCACATTGTATCAACATGTGCAAATTTGTTTTTTAAAAACTTGCAGGACGGTCCTGCTCTGGTTTTTCATATGTATTTAGGTGAGTGCACATACATGCCTGTGTTGTAAAACACATTTGACACTTCTGCATTGTTTCCTTGTTATTAAATTTTGGGATTTGTTTTATGACTATGAGCCAGCAGAGTAACTCCAATACTAAACTAGACAGCATGCATTATTTGGTGACACATCGTTAAAGGACATGAAATTTGAGTTGATGATGGGATTGCTACTGAGCCAGCCATGGCCTTCCTGTTGTCAGGAGACAGAAAAGTGGCAGCTGGAATTCAATTTAAGCAAAGACTGGTTGGTAAATGGTATGGGGAATGTACCAGTGGCAATTACAACAAGAGGAGCCTTGCACTATCACTCGCCATCTGGAGTTGTAGATCTGAGAGTTTTTTGAGTTGTATTCCTTAAAGACTTCAGTTTTGCCTCAGTAGCCTGAAAGGTCAGGAATATATTGAAGAATCTTGAAAAAGGTATCTACAATACAACAGAAAATATTTTACAACCCTAAGGGAAAAAAAAGTGTATTCGTGCGTGCGTGTGTGTGTGTGTGTGTGTGTGTGTGTAAAAAGGAGTAAAACACAGCTAGATAAGAGGAGTAAGTTCTAGTGTTCTGTAGCACAGAAGGGCACCTATAGGCTTTGACAGTTTATTACATACCTCAAAATAATTAGAAGACAGTCAAAGGTTCCCAGCACAAATAAATGCTAATTGCCATAATTTGATCAGTATACACCGTACACATGTATTGAATTATTACACTTTTTCCCATGAATATGTGGTTATTCTGTGTGTCATTTAAAAAGTTTTAAAATGCTGCATCGTTATCCAAACCTCACAATTCCGAATTGCAGTTGGCTCTTTCCTTGGTGAGATCTGCAGTTCTCCACTTGGGCCACAGAGAAGGTGATGTTTTCTGCGCCACAAAGCTTCTGCCAGAGAACACTGTGCTTTGGCCTTGGATGTCAGGTTCCCTCCAGTTTGGCAGGCTATCACACAGGGGCTCTTGACACCTGGGGCATATGATTTAGGGCTATAGGTTCCATGAAGGGAGAGGTGTTAAGCATTAACACCTCTTAGAAATAATTACTTGAAATCTTCCTGCCATCTGAACACTGATTTCCTACTTGGCTTATCATGTTCTAACCATTACAGTACCCCTTGAAATACCAAGGATTGGGTTTTAGCTTCAGATGGAAAGACTTGTATAAAGAACACTGCCTGGGGGCTGGGATTGTAGCTCAGTGGTAGAGCGCTTGCCTCGCATGCGTGAGGCCCTGGGTTCAATCCTCAGCACCACATACAAAAAGCAATAAAATAAAGACATTATGTCCATCTACAACTAAAAAAATATTAAAAAAAAAAAAAGAACACTGCCTGATCCATTTCTAAGAGCCATCTCTGCTTTCTTTCCAAACTCTGCTCATGGGTCTTGTCTCCTCAGAAGTCTTTCTTGATAAACACCAATTGCCACAGACCCAGATTAGGAAAAATATCATTTAAGCAACCCTCCAGGTGATGACACATTGTGTTGAAATTATGTATGGATTCTGTATGTATTTCTGCCTTAGTGCACAGAATTCCTGTACTTTTGTTCATCCTTGGAAATATTCCCAGCAGCCAGGACCAGGTTTGATGACTGAGAGATGATAAATAAGTAGTTCTAACTAAGCAATGTCCTTTCTTTTAGGTAGTTCTTCCTGATAGTGATAATTTCTCCACAGCTCTCGTCAAGCCAGTCAATGGCAAATGCTATGTGAACTAAGGGTGTTTGGGGGCTGGATCTCTTGCCAGTGTGTGTTCCATTATTACCAGCCTCTTTACTGAACTTGTCCATGAGGTGCTTTCCCAGTGTGTTCTCCTGCCCAGCACTTTCATTAACCTGGAATTTATCCCATCACCTGAGAATTGCCTGACTGCAGATTTCTACCAGTTCACTTGTCTATGGTTTTTTCACTATTTCCACTCCGGCAACTAGATCATGATGTGCTAAATACCTGATTAAAGAATAATTAGAAATGCTCTTCCACAGCAATGTAAGCATTCCACTATCTCAGCTTGAAAGCATGTTTCTGACCCAGTAAAAAGTAATTCTTAAGGTTATTTTTATTCAAGAGGAAAATTAGAGACTGATAGAAAAGCTCTTCTGTTAATGTTAGGAGATATATATATATATATATATATTTTTTTTTTTCTCCCTGTATCAGTATATGTTCTTGGTTGTAAAGAATGAAAAGTACTTTGGCCAATCTAAATTTAAAAATCTATTAATAGTAGTATAACTGACGGAATAAGTGGGAAGCGTGGAGAGTAGTGCAGGAATCAAGGGATAATGAACAAGTCGGAGCTGGTACTGAGCCCTCTGAGCTGGCCTGGGTGCTGCTGTGAATTCCCAGCTGCCTCTCTTTACTTGTACAGGCCCAACAGAGCCAAGGTTCTGAAGGAGCCTCAGCCCGTGTCCTTGTATCTAGGGGTGGCCATAGTTTCTACAGATGCAAGTGCCTCCTTTCATGCTACTTTTGCGTAGATAGGTAGGGACAGCCAAATACAAGTGGAAACAAAGCCCCAAATTCTCCACCAGTATCTATCCACAGCATCTTCTCTCTGTCTGCCAGTGCCATCTTCATGTCCTAGGACAGTCTGAATATCTCTATGAATCGTCCCTTTAGTTCCCCAACCATACAAACTTCCCTAACTTAATACTAGTTGTGATATAAAATGCCTTAGTTAGGAAATTTTAAAAAATTCCTCGCTATCTTAATGACCGTGGAAGGGAATCAGATGGTCACCTGTCATGCATATGTGATAAAACAGCTCTCGTGCATTCTTGAGAAATTTAATAATATTCCTCCCAAGTTTCTAAAAAGTGTATTAAAGTATTAGAGTATAATAGCTTCCTGCTTTTATAAGCATGTATTGTCAGTCAGAAGGTTCTGTGCGTTTTCTCTGACTGCATTATTTTTTTTTCTAAGTAAACTCTTAAATTCTACTCTCATCACACATAATTTTCCTGGGGTGGTTTGTGAATTTGTTCTTTTAGGTATCCTTTGCTTTTTCAAAAAATTTTTCTTACTTTGACAAGCTCATGTTGTACAACATAAAGCTTCTGTGGTCTGAATCACTGTAGCAATTAAGAAGATAAAAATATATTTCCAACATATAATATATAAAAAGGTTTCACAACTTTAAGGTAGAGCTTGGCTTTAAAAATAAGATAATAAATATTTATAAAATTTCTTCAATATGTCTTTATAAGAGGAAGATATCTCAGATGTCCTTCTTTTATCAAAAATAATTAAGGCAAGTTTATAGACAGAAGAAAAAGTTTCCTGACTTCCAGCATAATAATTAGAAAGGCCACTGATGCCTGTAAGCTTAGAATGCAGTTTTCTTTGTAGAACTATCATCATTTTTTTCTTTTCTTTTTTTTTCTTTTAACTTCATGCAAAATTCACTTATTTATCACGAGTGGCCTCTAGTGTGTATTCAATTTGTTCCTGCTCGGCTGTACATTAGTTCGTTATTAGTGACTGGAGAGCAGTTCCATGTGTTAGGAACAAGAAAAACAACTGCAGTTTCTGTCATCTTAGCATTTTATCAGTCAGTGAAAAGAACATTTTCACATAATAGTGTGGTCTTATGATTCCTATTAGTGGTAATAGAGCTTTCATAGTGAATTTCCTCCAAGTGGCTGTGGCTCTCCAAAGCTTGTTTCTGATGTGGTAGGAGAGAGTGAGTGGTCCCGTCACACCAATGCCTCCGTTCTTCTAGCAGGCTGCCTTCAAGCGAGGGTGCAAGTGGCCAAGATTTAGCAAAGCAAGACGCTTGAGGCAAATAAGGCCAAAGTCTGAACTAAACTCTTCTTACTTGTTTAATTTTACATGAACTGTATTCAAGCAATTTTAATGCAGCCATAATTACAAATCTAAATATTACAAAGAAAAGTTAGCCCAATCTGTATTATTTAATATTCACCTTTTTTAACCTTTATGTATTCTTGTTTTAAAAAAAAGACATATCGTCCCTTATTACCTCTGCTCCTTGCCACTTTTAGAAGTAATATAAGTTCATTGTAATGAATTTGGGGAATACAGGAAAATACAAAGAATAAAATAACCTGGAATCCTGCTTTTATGAATAGCTGTTAATATATTTACATACTTTTTTTTCAATTTTTAATTTTTTGTATGTTTCTCTGTTTCTAAGTATATGTGTTTATATGTAATAAAATAGGGATCTTTATGTGTATATTGCTTTGCATCATGGCCATTTTCTTAATATTGTATTAAGAACATATTACCACGTCACTATAAACTCTTACATTTTTATCAGCTATTGTGTACATATCAGAAACATACACAGTTCATATTTTTTTTACATAAATAAAGCTTTGATGAACAATATAAATAAAACTTTGAGTTTCTGACACTTAGGGTAATTTCCTAGGAATTAAGACATGGGTCAAAGTTATGAATTTTACAAAACAAATTTGAATCCAATCTAATAGCTTGACTTCCAGAGTATTTGTGTTCTTCTGCCATTTTATAAACAGTGTGAAAAAAACTTACATTTCTCTGTACTCTTGCTAGCTTTATTAATCTGTTGTTTTTGTTCTGGTTTTTTTTGTGTTGTGGGGCATCCAATCCAAGGCCTCCCTAGTGCTTGGCATGGGCTGTACCTCTGAGCTACATCCCCAGGTCAAACCTGGTTTTTATTGATATATCATATGAGAAATTATGTCATTTTAGCATACTTAGATTATGCATCCAATCTGTGACAGACATTACTGTAGGCACTTGAGATGCAACAGGGAACATAATGCCTGACTCCATAGAGATAAGTAAATTAAAATGTTAAGTGTATTAATAGTGAAAAGGAAG
Organism: Geosciurus inauris; assembly: GCA_004024805.1. Lineage (NCBI taxonomy): Eukaryota > Metazoa > Chordata > Mammalia > Rodentia > Sciuridae > Geosciurus > Geosciurus inauris. Next base: position 17,771 of record PVHX01011016.1, read on the forward strand.
AAACTGGAGCTGGAGAAGGGGGTAACATGTTTGTGGTATTCAGCAGCAATGGAAGGGAGGGGCCCTTACTGAGGAAGTGACCTGAGTTAAGACCACAGAGGTGCAGAAGTGAGCCACCTGGGTTTCCACAGGAAAGCCAGGGATGGGCAAGGTATCAGCTTCTTGACACATAGCAGACCACCCCAAAGCATAGTGGCTTTAAACAATGACATTTATTTTCTCACAAGTCCAAGGGTCAGCAAAGCAGATCTTCTGGGCTCACTCATGTGTTAGTCAAGTGATTGATAAAGGAAAACTATTCCTGTGCTCGTGACCCTTCTGACACCAAGGTGTGCATTTTTACACCAAATAATTCTGCAGGTCACTTTAAACCCCCAGCTAGGTGTCCTACAACTAATTCAGATTAATATTTACTGCCTGGCGTGAGCACAGACAGACCCCACAGGTTAAGAAGTTGGTCCCACAAAACTGTCTCTTTCCTTAGATAACTGGAATTAATGGATTCCCAGGTTACTCACCATTCTGTCTATTACAGTTTGTATGAGGTTTCCCCCAAAAGTTCATGTATGAGACAATGCAGAAAAGTTTAGAGGTAAAATGATTGGGTTATGAGGTAGGGTGTGGCTAGAGGAGGTGAGTCATTGGGGATGTGCCTTCGGGATGTATCTTTTGTCTGTGGTAAAGGGAGTCTGCTTCCTGGTGCCATATCCCCAGCTACTTTCCTCCACCACGCTCTTCCACCATGATGGTCTGCCTTAGCTCAGGCCCTGAGGAATGCAGCTGGCTGGCTGTGGGCTGAGACCTCTGAAATCATAAGCCCCCAAATAACTTTTTCTCCTTTAAAACTGTTTTTGCCAGATCTTTTTTTGTCACAGCAACAAAAAAATGACTAAAGCATGTCTGACTTAGCTCCAAATTGGGGGCTCCCAGAACCTCTTCTTCATGTTTGACAACTTGTGCAAGGGCTCACAGAACTCAGGAAATGCTGTACTTAAATTAATAGTTTGTTATAATGGATATGAGAAAAGATACAATTGAGCAGCCATATGAAAAGGTACACAGAGCTAAGTCCAGGAGGGTTGCCAGAGCAGGAGCTTCTGTCCCCCATGGATTGGGGCTATATTGGGGATTTGGGGATATATTACCCTCCTGGCATGTGAAGGTATTCACCAACCTGGAAGCCCTTTGAAACCTATCATTTACGATTTTTTATGGAATGTCTGTTATGTAGAAATGACTGATTAATTCACTGTGCATTGCTGATTAACTCAGTCCCCAGCCCTACTTCCTCCTTTTGGGCGTAGGGGCTGGGGCTCAAAGTTTCAGTCCTCTAATCATGCTTTGGTTTTTCTGGGACTAGCCTTCAACCTGGAGCTATTCTAGGAATCCTGAGCTACTAGTCATCACGTCAGCAAAAGGACACTGATCAGTGAAGACTCTAATGGTCTCAGAAGTTCTTGTATCAGAAGCCAGGGGATAAAGACCAGATATATATTCCTTATAGTATCACAGTTGGTAGATTTGCTGAGGTTATCTGCATATAGATAGGACTTTCTTACAAGTTTGGAGGTTAACCAGTAATAAGGTCAGCAGCTGACCTTTCTCTCTCCTTCTCTGTCTACCAGGCTTGCCCAGTACTGTTCTCAGAGACCAAAGAGAAGGCTACAACTTCCTACAAAGAAGGAACTGACACACTCTCATTTCATTTGCCTTTTATTGGTCAAAGCAAGTAACCAGGCTGATACAAATTCCAGTGATGGGGAAACAGACTCTTATTAGCACCTTTTGATAGAAGACCCTGTAAAGTCACATTATAAAGGGGTGTGTTGGGGAAGGAGAAATAATTACAGTTAATTTTACAAATTATCAGTGAGGAGAATAAGAAGAAGCATGGTTAGAAGGGTCTGTGAGGGCAGATCGTGAAGCGCTTTATTGCTAATGGTACTGACTTACTGTGAAACGGGAAGCCACTGGAAGGTTTTGAGCAGTGGAGTGACAATAGTTGTGTTACCAGGGTTGGAACATGGAGATTGGGAGTACCTTTTCAAAGAAGAGCCTATAGAACTTGCAGACAAGTCAGTTATGAAGTGCAAGAAGAAAGTCAGGGATGACTGTGAGGATTTTGGACTAAATAACAGGAAAAAAATTAGGTAAGATTGAGAAGACTGTAAAAGGAGCGATTTCTTTGGGGGCAAGAGCAGAGATTCAGTAAAGTGTGTGTCAAGTTCGAGTTGTTTATACATGAAACTTTGAGTGGACTATTGGATAGTTGAGTCTGAGTGGAGGGGAGATGCATGCTTCATAGTCATCAGTATGTAAAGGCCTGTAAATCCATGAGAGTTGGTAAGATAACCTACTAAGTGCAGAAATCAGAGCAGCAAAGTCCAGGGACTGAGCTGTGGGAAGTCCAGTGTTTAAAAGTCTGAGAGCATTGAAGACTAACAAGGAAACAGCAGGAATAACCGGTGAACTAGGGGAAACCAAGAAACTATGGTCCTCATCCTTAAATCCCATGAAAAATGAGAAGGAAGAGAAAGTGTCCAATTGTGTTGTATGCTTCTGATGGACACAGTAGCATGGGAAAACTGAATATCAAACCTGGGAGTCTTTGAAGGTTGGAAATGTTATGCATATGTAAATATATACATAATGATCACAGATTATGTGTGTACTAAGATATTTAAATCCCATGTCTTTGGTGTCATGCCTATTGTCTATATTATATTTTCTATTTGATTTTATTTCCATTTGAAGTGTCAGCTCTATTTCAGTGAGTACCCTCACCCTTTGTCTTTTGTATTTCTTTTAAATATTTCCCAGGTAGTCCTCTTATTTTTGTTAGTGGTATTCATCATCTAATGATCCTGTGGTTTTGAGGTGAGGCGCACCTAACCCTTTGTCATCTGATTGCACTCTTTGGGATTCCTCTAATATAGAGATCTTCATGGGGAGAACTGTCAGGCTTTAGTCTCTGTCTTTTAGGACTGTAGTTCACATGTCCACATGTCATGGTTGGACGCGTAAAGATAAAAACAGAAACTGGCAAGGTTAGAAAATTAAGTACTTACTTTAGGATCTATTTAGCATATTCCTGAAGAAATATTTTCCTCAGCATTTTCTTGAGTAAAACTTTAACTCTTGCCATGGGGGAAGCTGTGGAAGGAAAAACAAGATTGAGATTAAAAACAGCATAGGCTAGCAGCAGCTGTAGCCAGACAGCATAGTATACTTGGCAGGAGGAAGCTGGGGAGGAGCAGACGACCTATTAGTGACCCTAATGGCATTTATCACTGGCTGTATTTATTGAATTCTGTATATTATGTCTCAGCCGAATCACAAAGAGAAGCATAAAGCAAATAAATTACACAAAGTGATTCACTATCAGTGAGCTAGCCTTTTATATCTGTTAAGGCAAAGAATTGGCATTAACCTGTGCATGTTCTCTGGGGCTCCTTCCTGTTGCAAAGAAGAGGAGACCTTCCACTCTGCGGGGCATTGGACTGCTCTGCCACACATGGCACTTACTGGCACTTCCTGCCCTCACCACCACCACTTCCTTCTAAGAAATAACCCCAGGCTTTGCTTTCCATTCCAATAGCCACTCTCATGCCTCTTTCCACCCCTTCTGCCTCTTTTGGAAAACAATTTCTGCAAAAAGCAAAAGGGAAAGGTGGCCTAATATTAAAGAGAAAATATTTACTTGTACAACTTTTATTGAATATAGTACACAAAGGCCTGCTGTGGATCTAAGGGAGCCTGAGACATCATTATCTCATTCTTTAGAGATGGTAACACGTGAGTGTACAAGTGACTGGATTATAAATCTTAGTCTGTTTGGGCTGTTATAACAAAATAACATAAACTAAGTTACAAATAAGCATCAGTTATTTTTTTCTCTTAATTCTGGAAGCCAATAAGTGCAAGAGCAAGACTCCAGCAGATTCTGATCTGGTGAGGGACATTTTCCTGGAGCATACATGGTGCTTTCTTGCTGTGTCCTCATGTAGTGGAAGGAACAAGCAAACTCCTTGGGCCTCTACTCCTTGGGCCTCCCTTAAAAACCACTACATCTGTTTGTGGGGGAATTTCCCTTATGGCCTAATCACTTCCCAAAGACCCCATCTCTGCATACCATCATGTTGGGGACTGATTTCTACCATATGAAGTCTGGAAAGACATAATCAGGTCACTGGGCTAAGAATTTAAGAAGGTACCTCTCTGGCATCCTGGGACACTCCATGTCATGCAATTTCCTGGACCTCTTTTGTTTTCTTCCTGTTCTTTCCATTGTCTGAATGTGGGTATTGTTTTAATCTCTGACATTCTTTCCGTGATTTTATTTCAACTTTTCATGCAGTACCAATTCATGGTGCATCTTTCCTTTCTTCTTTCCTTTACTTGTTCCCCAAGCCTGACTCTTGGCTCCTGTGCTTCTACAGCTTTCTGTAGAGTGTTGTTTTGGTGATGGGTTTTTGCTCATCTGTATTCACTCTTAGATTTCATACCTTTAGGGATGGTGATAAGTCTTGTATTCTTAGTTTGGTACACATAACATATTAAATGAATATCTGATAAGTTGAATTGAGTATTCTATATACAAGTGATCTTAGCTCTGACCTCCTAGCTCCCTTTCTGCATTTACAACATTTAACTGTACATGGGCACTGCAATAGTAATCACCTCCAATTCCAGCTGTCTAAAATGTAGTTCTTCTGACTTTTTTTAACCAGTAGTATTAGGATTGAATCAAATTTATTAAGACATAAGGATTGAGGTGTGGCTAGAACATTTGTCTAGCATGCTTGATGCCCTGGGTTTGGTCCCTGGCCTGAAAACAAAAATTATTAGACTTAAGTATTGGCTTCGGTCTTTTGAAATTAAGATTATATGATGATTCAGGAGAATACTGAAAAAGAGGATTAAAAAGGCTGACTGAACAGCTTATAGAATGACTCTTTTATAGCAGTAGGTAGTGTTGATTTATTAGAAGTGTTTTGCATTAAACCTTTTTCCTTGTCATGTGTACACAGGGAAGCAAAAGCCTTAAGTAAATGGTGACCTACTGTATCTAGCAATGCAATTTTTGAATAAAACTCATTCCCATTCAAAAAATTAATAGTTGGTCTTCTTAAGAACATCATCTTGAAAGAATGTTGAAAGAGAATAAAATGCCTGCAGTCTATATGCTTAAGTGTAATTTATATTATGAATTTTTTTGTCTGGAAACACTTTGTATGATTCATGTGACTTCATAGAAAAACTATCTTTTCACACAAACTTATTTTAGGTCAACACATTTTTCAACTCAGAAAATTTGCAAGATTACATGCAAAAATCTAAGAATTTATTTTAATGCATTGGCTTTTTATATCTGATATGTATTATATAATTTTATATGTACACCATCTCTGGCCTCCATGTTTGTAATACAAATGTTCCTGAGGTCCTCCTGTCTTATTTATTTTACTCTTTTTAAAAAAAAATATTTGTATTTTTTAATGTGGTGCTAAGGATCAAACCCCAGTGCTTCACACATGCTCGGGAAGCGCTCCACCACTGACCTACAGCTCCAGCCTGGAAATACAGACTTTCTTAAAGTCTGTTTTTCCCCCAGCAATCTATCTGAAAATGGTTTTTAAAATGTTTTATTGGTGCATAGTAAGTATACAGAATAGTGGATTTTATTGTGGCATATTCATGTAGGCCTGCAACAGCTTCATTTCCCAGTACCTGCTCCCCTCTCCTTCCCTCCTTTTTGTCCCTCCACTCCTTCCTCTCTCCTGCTTATCTCTCTTCTATTTTTTTATAAGGTCACATTTTTTACTTTTTCCTGTCTACCTTCCACATATGAGAGAAAACATATGACTTCACTTTCTGAGTCTGGCTTATTTTGCATGACATGATTATTTCAGTTCCATCCATTTTCCTGCAAATGAGATAATCATTCTTTATGGCTGAATAAAAGTCCATTGTGTATATATACCACACTTTCTTTATCTATTCATCTGTTGATGAATACCCAGGCTGGTTCCACAACTTGGCTCTTAGGAATTTCATTGCTATCAACCGGGGTCTGTATGTGTTGCTATAATATGCTGACTGGACTTTGTTTAGGCCAATACTGAGCAGCGGGTATAGCTAGGTCATACATATGTGGTTCCGTTCTTAGTCTTTTGAGGAACCTCCTTACCGATCTCCATAGTGGTTTTACTGATTCACAATCCCACCAATAGTGTATAGTGTTTGTTTTTCTCCACATCCTCTCCAGCATTTATTCTTATTTGTATTCTTGATTTATTTTACTCTTTGTAGAGCAAAGAAGATAGTACAGTTTGAGCAAAGAGTTGATGATAAATTTTTTAAATTGCTTTTCTTTCATAGCTATTTTTCTTAAGTTTTAATTATTATTATTTTCTTCTTTGTATCCTACTTTTTTTTTTTTTTGGCCCTCGCTACATAGAGCATTCATTAAACATGTAAACTGATTTTCTGGAATGGGAATAATCTTACCCCCAGAAAATGCCCGTCATTTGGGTTGAGTTGTCTGAGCATTGAAATCCTGAGCATTGAAAGCCATAGGCAGATGCAGAATTTCCTTTCATGTGTGGAAAATCCATTCTCATGTGTGGTGGAAGCCACTGACATCATATTCCTCCACCCTCTGATATAGTTTTCAGCAGAGGAGAGGCAATGGAGTCATTTCTGATGGATCATACTAGGCTTGGTGTGATAGTGTTTATCAGATGTTTCACTGAAAATTAAAATTCTTTGATTAAAATGTGATCATTACATTGGCATTAAATATTATTATCAAAGACTAATAACTTTTGTAACATTTTTGAATTATCATGTAAGTTTGTGAGAGTGATTTTCTAAAATGCATCTTTTTCAAAGTTTATAGTGTGTTTAAAATTAAATCAGCAATATATTCACTGCATTTATATAAATAAACATTGAATATATAATTAATATTTAACCCATTGAGGCAATAGATTAAGCTGGTGTAAAGAATAAGTAGGATAAAATATGTGTAGGGAATTGAAAATTTTAACCTACCTTAAGAATATATCTGATTGATTCTACTTAATGTTAATTTTATTAAGTATATTAATGTAAGTTTAAAATCTCAACTAATTTATTCTCTTAGTCATAGACCATTGCAGTAAGTCCTGATTACAGTTCATTATTTTGCAAAAGGGAAAAAAGGAAGAAAACTGAGTATAGAGCGCACTTGGAATGATTTCATTCCTATCAAGTCTGTGGGGTCTTGTTTTATGGTGCAGAACAGGTGTTGGCAGATGGTGGTGTGCAGCCCGCCCTGGAGTGGTCATGTGGGAACAGGCCATGTGTTTTCTGTTCCTTCAGCTGCTTCCACACTGCCATGGCAGAGTTATGCAGCTGTGACAGGACCATGTGCCCACAGAGCCTGAAGTATTGACTCTCTCACTCTTCAAGGAAAAAAAATGTTGAGCTTAGTCTCACATAGGGCCTCTCTGAGGAATGTTCTGGTGGCTGGTGTGGTGATATATAAACCCCATGTCCATGGACAATGCTGTCCCGCGGGCGGGCATTTCCTGTCCTGGGAGCAGCCCAATGGTGCAGGGTTTACCTTCCACAAGTTGGCCCGGTTAAAGTGCGCAGTCTTTGGGCATGTTCACAGATGTGTGCAGCCACCAGCAGGGCTCAGTGTCAGCAAGGATGTGGTGCAATGGGACCCTCTTACAATGTTTTATCCCCTCCAGAAGGAATTCTCCTCCAGCTCTCAACCCTGCCTTCCCCTGGCCTTGACCACTCATCTACTTTTGCCTCTATCCTTTTCTCTGCTGTGGACTTTTCTGTATGTGAACTTTTTTTTGGACATATTTCACTTAGTATCCTTTTATTTGTGCAATACAGTTATACATAATATTGGGGTTCATTTGGACATAATCACACAAGCATGAGATAGAATCTGTTCCAATTCAGTCCCTATTATTTCCCCTTTCCCTTCCTTCCTTCCTTTCCAGTTTCCTTTCCTCTACTCTACTGATCTTCCTTGTATTTATTTATATTTTTTTGCTATTGTGTTATAGATATGCATAAAGGTGAAATTCACTGTTCATGTATGTGCACTCCACTATTCTTCCGTTTTACCATCCCACCTTCCTCCCTCTCAATCCCTTCCTCTGTTCCACTAATCTCTCTACTATTTTCATGGGACACCCGCTCCCTCAACACACACACATACCTTTTAATTCTTTATTTTGGTCTAGTTTCCACACAAGAGAAAACATCTGACTGTTGATTTTCTGGGTCTGGTTTATTTAGCATGGATCTTAGCACTTAGCATGGTGTTCTCTAGTTTCATTCAGTAATTAGCAAATGTCATAATGTCATTCTTTTTTTATGGCTCAAACTCCATTGTGCATATGTATCACATTTTCTTTATCCATTTGTCTATTGATGGGCATCTGGGCTGGTTCCATAATTTGTCTGTTGTGAGTTGTGCTTCTATAAACGTTGATGTGACTGTATCCATATAGTATCACTTAAAATATTTTTGAGGGTTATGCAAATTGTATTACATATCATTCCTTTCATCTATTCATGGACATTTGGGATGTTTCCACCTTGGTTATTGTAACTAATGCTGCTGTAAACATTAAGTGTACAAGATTTTGTATATACATATGTGATCATTTCTCTCACCTACATGCCTGGGATTGGAATTGCTGGTGAAATGGTAACTGTGTTTTATGGTTGATTGCCACACTGTTGTATCCTTTATTCAGATCCTTTATCCACTTTTTAAATACTTTATTTTTTAAGAACAGTTTTAATTTAATACTTTATTTTTTAAGAACAGTTTTAATTTCATAGCAAAATCAAGAGGAAGTCACAAAGATATCCAAGTGACCACCTGTCCACACATGCCCTGCTTCCTCCTTATCAGCATCCCCCACTAAAGTGTTACATTTGCTGCAAGGGTGAGTTAAACCTACAGTGGTGAGTCATTATCACCCAGATTCCATAGGGTTCACTCTTGGAGTCATGTGTTCTGTGGGTTTGAACAATTGTACAATGATATCATGTATCCACCATCAAAGAATCACACATCAGTCCTGTCTTGGGCTGTTCACCAGTGTCTGCATACCAGTGTTTCACCTGTTTTGTCTGGATTCCCAGGTGGTTAGAGGGAGATGTTAATTTCCATCACGGGAGCAGAAGTGAGGAGTCTGTGTATTTTAATTTCTTAGTGGCCTATAAAATTCACACTGCTGATGTTGATTGCTCAGCTACAGATTCAAATATTCATTTCTTTGTTTAACTAGAATGCAGTATCCTTTCAACAAGCCTCATATGATTTTGTGTTTGTGCCTCCCTTCCCCACTTCTCCATTCATTAAAACGCACCATAAACCAAGAAGCATGTGCAGGGTGTGCCTGATGATTGGCTGTGAGGAGCAACTGTGTCGCCCTCACACTGCTGCTTTGTTACCATGCAACTCTGGGCATGTAAGTGGAGCAGATTCCAAATAAGGGCCAGGATTTTGGAAGAAATGAAGATGCAGCCTATGAGGGAGGAGTAGCAAGATTTCCCCATGTCAGTCAAGAGCATTCACTGCTCAGTGCATCCAGGGGGAGCAGGAGAGAGAAACTTTTGAAGCTGTGTGACACCTATGCAGGGCTTTATGTCTCATCCTTGACTTTCTACCATAAAAATAGGATGATAAAAATTAACCTTATAGAAATGTTATAGAAATTAACTAAAATTATAATCATTAATATAATTTATATGAATAAAATACAGAAGCTGGAACAGAACAAAGACTCAGAATATGTCTTTGAGAAGATTTCTCCAAGGTGAGAGCCCTTGGCTCTTCCTTCCTTATGCAGATTCTTCTATGTCTAAATCAAGGTTTTTTTGCAAAGTTATATATGTATATTTTCTTTATCATTGCTCACTCCTCACTCTTTCCTCAATCGTTTTAACTGTATGACATGGTGATTCCATCTATATTTCCTTTGCTATTATTTCATTACTGTTGTTTTCTCTGAATGTTCATTAGGATATATAGAAATTATTAATAATTGTTTTGGGAGACAAAATTATTTTCTGTTAAGTGGTATGATTTCAGGGCTACACTTAGAACAAACCTCAGTGACCATTAAGAACTATTTAGCATTCTTATCTGAGACTAAGACTTTCCAGTTAATTTTTCATTTTATCCTCACTTTTTCATTTGCTGTTACAAACATCATAATTAATTTTCTTTTTAGTCATCAAATTAAGATGTGCTTTGTTTTGGCAGTTCTGGGGATTAAACCCAGGGCTTTGTGCATGCTAGGCAAGTGCTCCACCACTGTGCTACAACCTTGGCCCCCAAGATATGCTTCGTGGCATTTTTCAAAGAAAAATTAATTTCATCCTTTGAGATAATTAGTGTGAACAGCTTGCTTTATTCAACTCCATAATTTCTTTCATGCTTATACAAAGTTTGCTAATATATTTACAGATATTTTTGGTTTCTTTTATTGTATTGTGTTAAAACAACTCAATCAAGATGATAAGGCATATGGTTTTCTAGATCTCACATGTGGCATTTAATAGCACATGGTGGACATTCTTTCTAGGATAGTAGACAGAGGTCAGCTTGTCAAAAAGCTACTGCATTTTCCTCACAGGATGCTTTATGTATTTCATATAATACCTTATTGAACAAGAACAATCTCTTCTTGTTCAGATACCTTGGGTGTAGTTTTTCATAGCCTGGATCCCCTGGGTGGGACTGTTTGTAAGACTGTACTCATTCACAAGCCTGCTGCTGTGCGAGGGTTGTAGGTTCTCATTCAGCTTTCGCTGTCATTTATACTTCTTCATTTTTAACAATTTATGGCATACAAAATAGTATTCCAGTAATGCTTTAATCTCTATTCCCTTGATTATTAGTTAGATTTACATGTTTTCACATTCTTCCAGCCCTTTGTATTTCTTGTGTAACTTTTCTTACTGGATTTTTTTTTCCTCTTTACCACTTTGTAGTCCTCCTCCTATATTAAGGACAGCAGTCCTTCAGGATTATATAATTTTCATTTATAAGTGCCATAATTTGATTTTGCTTATTATGTCTTTCCACAAATGTGTCATTACATTTTTATGTAGTCAAATATATGGGTCAGCTCATTTATCAGTGTGTGTACGATGCCTTTCCTGAGATTCTTTCTCTTCTCCAAAGTTATTCAAACACTGAAATTCTCTTGACACCATTACTATATTTAGAGTCTTATTTATGAAACAGTTTAACTGATTGTATCTGTAACTAAGTCAAAACGTGGGAATGTTTCTCCTTACTGTATTTTTGCACCAGCCTCATTTCTCTCCCAACTCTTAATGAAGTTCGGCACTTCTGCAGGGAATGTTGGCCCAAGTCTGTGAATGATCATCCTCCTGTCTACAGACTGGATACTATTTCTTGTATCTAGAGTCACATCTTTTATCAACAGTGTTCTCACACATTCTTCTCTTAAGATTACATAACATGCACCCTTTTTATCAATATACTATTCTACTTTTAGAATTCGACAAAAGTCCTTCTTCAGCCCGAGGGAAGACTTTATAAACTGTACAGGTTAATAGTGCCTAGCACAATCAGTAGCATTTTGTGCATTATGTAGAGAGCTTTCTCTGTAAGAATGTTACTATTCATTTAATAAATGTGCATATGTGGGAGACTGTACACTGAACCAGGAAGAAGAACAAAGGTTGGGCTGCCTGGGTTTAGATTCTGCTCGCAGCCTTATAATCTATCTACAGCAAGCTACTTGGCTTCTCCAGCAATAAATTATATTTTAACTGAATAGTTCTAATTGTGCTTTCTTGTGTGCCAGGCATTTTCTCAGTGCTTTACATATATTAATTCTTAATCTTTGTCACTATTCTGAATTTTCCTCATTTTACGCATGAAGAAAGGCTAACTGATTGACAGCTGAGAGGCAGGGGACACAGTAATAGTGAGCACCTACAGGGTTTGCTGTTCTTTCCTGTCCCCTTCTTCCCCTTTCTTCCCTCTTGTGGTTTTTCTTTTTCTTTTCCATTTCTTACCTCCTCCTATCTCCTTTACCCTTTTCCCCCTTTCTGATTTTTCCTCCTCCTCCCTTTTCTCTCCCTTTCTTCTTTTACTTCCTCTTCCTCTCTGTTTTCTTCTTCAGCTTTCTCATTTTATTGTATTATTTTCATCATCTGTGCACTTGGTGCTTGGGGAATGCGAGCTCCATCAGAGAAAGATATTACTTCAAAGAACACACCAGCTGATAGAAGCCAAAGGACATGTATAGAAACTGCTTACAATGAAATGAAAAGTAGAGATTTCATGTTATTGAGGGTTAAGGGAGTATCTTGCTTGGGGGCAAGAAAGGCTTTATGGAGGGACAGCATCCTTCATCAGGATCAGTGAAGGTCTTATGAAAGGCAGCAGTAGTCTTCTACCATCTTGTGTTTGACTTGATACTATATTTTCTAAATATATCAGCCTTCCTGTTTATTGTTACATGGGATGGATCATTTGTTCATTATAGATTTCAGCCCTTTTTGGACACATGTTTTGTAAATGACAAGTGCTGTAAGAGTTAAAACATAAATATTAAAAGTGTGGGTGGGCCTTTGTAGAGAGATTGAGACAATGTTTAGTATTAATGAGTCAGTTCTCTTAGATTAACACAAAGGGGTATATTTTTGTGATCTGTGTCAGTGGTAGGTAGAAATGGGATTGGTGGCTACACAAATTCACATATCCATAGTCAGTTGCTATGTGTAGTCAGTCCCCAAAGAGTTCTAAAAATACTCCTCTTGTGTAAACTGTCACATATATCAGAATGTAGCTCATCCACATCTGTAAAGTGTCATCCCATTAAGTACCTCCTCACAGTGCCCAGCTGCCATGGCAACAAGCACCTGGGAAAAAGTGAGATGGGCTTTTGATTGCAGCGTCAAAAAGTACATTTCAGAAGTTTCAAAAACTGATGTATTTGATGATGAAAAGTTATAATTATTTTATCCATTTGAGCATGATTACTGGTGTATTTTTGCCATGGGTCTTCATAGAAATAAGCATCATGGTTCTATTTGAATGCACATGTGGTACATTGGAGAAAATTATATTGAAAGTTAACCAAAGTTCGTTATCATTTATATAATTTTGTTTTCCTGTTAATATTTTATATGAAAATAAGTGAATTTAGATGATTGCTTTCTATCATTATTAACAGTATAAGATAAAGGAAGATCTAATTCTAAAATGATCTGTCCTAAGGGGACAGATGCTCAGCTGCCTGTGTGCACTAACTTTTATTTTTCAATTTTATCTATTGTCAAAATCAATATGCTATTTCGAAACTGCCAAATTGGTTCTAGATATCTGAGGAACTATGATTTGGAGAGCAACTCAAGGTCAGTCTCATTAGAAAGTTACTTGAACCAGACAGTCCAAAACCAGAGTTCCTCAGTGTCTGTTTCACTTGAAGTAGATCAGACCCTGGCCACACAAATTCATGTGATGTCTTTAATCTTAGTTTCTTACAGAGGTTAATGGGAATATTGCAGCAATGATTTCTTTTATCCTTTCCAAAACTGCACATTTCAGTGTTTTAAATAGGAAGAACCACTAGTATTCTGTGGTTCCTGTATTATTTTCATGAGGTTAATAGATGGTTATGTGGAAGCATTTTAAAGAAATTTCAAAACTGAATGAATTTATTTTATAGAAAAAAAACATAAAAAATGAAGTAATAATTGATTTTTGTTTCCAATAGGAGTAAAATATAAGATATAGAATAAGTAGTTATAAAGTGAAATTGAAAATTATAATCTATAGGGAAGTTTTGGGGAAGAACTTTTACAGGAAGATGTTAAAACCAGATAATGCGATTTATAAGCCTATGTACTTCTATTTCCTTTCCAATTCTGCCTTATTCTGAAATAAACTAAAGTCTCTGTCAAATAGTTGTGCTGCAAATGTTTGTGGAATGAATTAATAAATGAAAAAAATGATTAGGCCTAGCTCATTCAAACTAAGATCTTTCTTGTACTAGAAAGTTGTCTTACTTCTCTTCCAGGTTATGTATTTTTTGCACAATTTATTTTAGAAAGCCTACTGTACTTCATCTACATATACCATCATTTATTAATTTTACATAAAATCTTTACATGACCTGGTAGAATTTCTTCCCACTTAACACATCTAAATGTGAAGAAATGATATGTCCCTGATGACTTACTGCTGCAGCAAAACCACCTTATCCACCTTATCCTCCTAAGGCCAAGAAAGGTATAAAATATAGCAAGGGCAATATTTATTTTGACTTCCTGCAAAAATATTCTTCCCTTCATATAATTAGATCAGTTGCCATTCATCTAATGGTTGCTCTGTTATTATGTCTTCTCAGAGGGACTAAATTGTTACCTGATGGACTAGGTCCAAAATAACTTTCCAGAAAAGATCTGCACCAAAGAGATCTTTCTCAAAGAGACCAATCAGAAAGATCTCTTCTGGAAAGATTTTGTCGTTGTTTTTGTAGCAGTTCTTTGTGGCATAGATCTTGCTCTTGCCACTTAGTGTTGGGAAGCTGTGTAGCTTGAAGATATGGCCAACACACATCAGTCAGATAAAATTGATTCTAAGAAATATCATTTGCAATTGGGTTAAGAACCATAAAGGACAATGTAAATTTATTATTTTTTCATATTCATCTTATATAATTTTATCTTGAACATGTGCACAAAGTGTTCTGAGTCAGGTTTCCTGTTCTGTCTGCTCCCTTTGCCCTGGTTTTCCACTCTTTGTTCCATGGACTGGCAGCCAGGTCAGTTGCCTTCAGCTGGTAATTGCACACACATAGGGGAAGGATGAGGAATGTTTCTTGTTTTCTGTTTGTTAAGTGGAAACGGGCAGCTGTGGAAATTTTTCCTTGAAAATGTTATGGACCTGAATCCTAATCTGAGCCTTTTGGTATATTGGTGGAATTTCCCCAGGAGCCAGATAGCACCTTGTGTCTTGCCTTTTACGACCTAGAACTGTCTCTTGGTTCTGGGGCTTCATCTCTTTCCACAAGCAAACCTGGGGAAATATCTCCCTTTAACTAGGGACCTAGTCTAGGCTGTGACAATAGCAGCCCTATTGAGGAGACATAACAGAAGTGTTAATATACTTTCAAAATAGAGCAATTTAATAGGTGAATAGCTACTCATCTAATTCTCACGTTATATGACAGGAAGAGTATTTTTGCAGGAAGTGAAAAATGAACATTTCCTTCATTGTATAACTTTCTTGGCCTCAGGAGGCTAAGGTGGTTTTGTAGGAGCAGTAAGTCATCAGGGATGTTTTATTTCTGCACATTTTGGTGTTTTAAGTAGGAAGAAATTCTACCAGGCCATGTAAATATTTTATATAAAAGTAATAACTAATGGTTTATGTAGATCGAAAGGTAGGCTTTTAAAAATAATTTTTTGGGGAAAACAGCAGGGAAGAAACTAAGGTAATTGTAGTATCACTAAAACAGCTGTATTTGGTAATCCCTTCTATGTTTAGAACCCAGGTATTTTAGAGTGTTTCAAACCTATGCAGAAGCCCCATTTCTAGAAATCTGTCAGTTGGATATTTGTAAAACATCTTTGAGCTGACTTTGGCTTGGTATAGAGTGCTGAATCCTCCTGATGATTTGTTCTGTTCACTCTTGTGTGAGGGTAAATTAATCTAAGTTTTTGTGTATATGCAGAAGGAAATAGGGGAACAGGACAAATATTTGTGTTAGGGTTTTTGAATTGGGAGCCTTTTTAAACCTATTACCTTCTTTGATATTTATTTATTTAAAAAGGTAAATATTGGCTGACAGTGTGTCTGAGTTGAAGAATGGGTTGGGTCTGCAGAGTTTGTTTC
Source organism: Geosciurus inauris (assembly GCA_004024805.1). NCBI lineage: Eukaryota > Metazoa > Chordata > Mammalia > Rodentia > Sciuridae > Geosciurus > Geosciurus inauris. The sequence goes on from PVHX01011016.1 coordinate 33,681, forward strand.
AATCATATAGTATTGACACCAGGAGTGTATGATATGACATCCTATTCACTCTGAAAATAGTCTTGCTTGTTTTTCATTTTGAATAACTTAGTATTCTCTCTAGTCCTTATAGTCATAGTTTTAAAGTTTGATAATTTAATATACTGGTCTGGTTACTTACATGCAACTGTTTCTTTCAGCTTTTTGCCTGAATTTATTAATGGAGACTTTGATTCCATCAGGCCTGAAGTCCAAGAGTTCTACAGTGTTAAGGTAAACCATGAAGACATTCATAGCCAAGATCTTTCTCATATGGTTGCTTTTTCGATGTTCATTCTGATCTTGGTCTGTAGGATTGAGAAATTCATTGTTTGGTTACTTTAACAGTATTTTACTATAGAAATTATAATATACATCTGAAATGGAAATTTTAAAAATGACAAATGAAAACTCAATCTTGGAGATATTCTACTACCATTAGATAGGCATTTGATCAATCCTATAAACACATATATATTACATGAGTTTGTAGTTTACATAAGCTCATATAATAGAATTCTGTTGTTGTCTATATTCCTCATTGTTGTTATATATTTTCCACAAATAATCCTTTTAATTTTAGTTTAAAAATGTAACCTATTTTTTCTTAACCAATTCTCAGTTGATGTACATTTGTGTCAATTGTTTACATTATAAACTACTAAAATATTTTCATGTATAATTTTTGCAACTATGAACAATTATGTATTCCTAGAACTTTAGAATGAAAGTTTTTTCTACATCATTTAGTTTTCTTGATACTTGTTACTCTTTTCTGAATAAAACTATTCAGTACGACTTACTCATAGCCTACAGACCATTAAGGTATTCGTTTTGTAACTATTGTGCAAATCTTCCTGTGATCCTTGCCATGGAAGAATATGTACATAATCTAATTGGGGATGATAAAAGCTTATAGGACTGCATTGAGGTAATTAATAATTCAAGGTTTCACTGGGTTTTGAAGGCAATACAGAGTTTTTAAAGGAAAAATTATAGCACTAGTGATTCTTGTAGCCTAAACACCATCATCAGTGTTATTGTAAACCAAGGCTGGCAAATTACACATTTTTAAAACAGGAATGGCAGGTATTGAGATTATAGTACTTTAGCTTCTTTACAAGGCTTGGGAAAACATGAGTCAAATTTAAAAAGAAGACATAAGAATCCATTTTAAGAAAGGAAGGAGAGAGGGAAAGAAGAAAGCAAGTGTTAGAAAAGAAAAAGGAGAGAAAAATACCATGATTGTAGGTGGGAAAACAAAGTTTCCAGATAATAAAGGATAGGCTGTTGTGAGACACAAATTTTGGGGTTGGCAGTGAATGTAGATCAGTGCCCCTTCCATCTGCCCACCAGCTGATCAGACTTTCCTTCAGCAAATGAAGACTGTTCCCAAGTCAGTGTTTGATATTCATGCTCAATTACTTTAACATTGGCATGTTCCTATTCATTCCCCACAGTCTCACTTCTCATTAGCTGCATACCTCCACCTTGTTGGGATGGAAAGCCTCAGCCTTGCTGGCAAGGCAGAGTTTTGCAAATGTGTAGATATTAATCATATTTTCAGGAACAGAGGAAACAGCGGGGGAGGCAGGGACACGCATACTCAAAAACAGGTTGAAGATCTGGCCAGATGTGACTTATCTCCCTGTCTCTTAATGCTGCTGGCTTGTCAAAATTGGAAGCACCAATCTGATTATTCTTGTCCAGAATGTGGGAACAAGGGAGACCAATCTTCTTATTTCAGAATGCAGTGAAGTGGGGGTAGGGTTAAAGCAACCTTTTAAGTTAATACCTCATCATAAATTTCTCTTATATTCCTTTGCTTGTTTCTGACCCTAAAAATAAATTTACAGTTGTTAAGGGTTATTTTTAAAGTGAAGTTTAGCCCAATGTTCTGATTTCTAAACTGCATCATTCAGGGTTGGTATAGTACAGTTCAGTTTTCTCATGTGAACTCACAGTTTTCGAACTTTCAGGGCATGTTCCCAGAGGGCACAGATGATGTCTTTTATATAGTTAAATGTGTCCTACAGAGCTCATGGTGAGTGTTTGGCTGTAGCTTTAATAATGATGATCATTACAAGTTAATGCAACATCACACACAATTCTTACAAGCCATTATCTCCAACAGTCTTTAAGCTTTCCTTTCAAAAATAAGGTTGTCTCCACTTTCAGGTCTGCTCCGCCCCCAACCTGGTTTGGGGCTCTAGTGAAGAATGTGAAATGAAAGAAGAAATTTAGAATAATAAGTTGGTTAAAATCCTAAGGTGAACTGTGGAGCCAGCATGTATTTATGTGTGGTATCGGCTTTGGGAATGTCTTGCAGTCCTTAATTTACTCTATGAAGCTTTCTTCTAGGTAGCTGTACAGTCTTGTACTTTCTTTCTTCTGCCTCTTTGTCTTAGTTTTTCCCTCTGGTTCCCTGTTAAGAGGAATGTCTCATAGATCTGTTCACCTTGCTATTTTATTTTCTTTTTTTCTGGGTCATTCAATGCTTCTTTGATTCAAGACTAAATCATCTATTTCAGTCTTCATAATTATTCCATTCATCATGTCTACATACATTTTAGTTTCCTGGAAACTTGAGGAGAAACTGCCCTATGCTATGTAACTTCTGATACTTTCTCTGCTGGTAGTCTGCAAGGTCTTTACCAGGTATAGGAAGGGTATTTTCAAATATGTTTCTTTAATATTTAGGAGATTGAAAAACTCATTGCAATATTTAATCCCTTAAAAAGCTACAGAATAATAAGTTTTCTTTTCCATAAATGAGGGTAATTAGGACTGGAAATAAATATGTTGTAAATGTAATAATAAAAATATAATTTAAAATATAATGAAAAATTAAATTACTCTTATTTCCTGATGACGACGTTAAGGCCCCAGAAGCTGAAGGGACTTGAGGGAAATTGGTAAATTACCTAAAATTTAGGATTATAGGATGATTCTTAAAGCTACACCACAGGATGTAGGTTTGAGCCAACATCATTGAAGAATTGAGATGATCTGGAAGTAGGCAATTAGCATGGTAATGGTAACCTTTAGATATGAGAATGCCTTTCTTTATGCCATAAGGGGTATTTTGGCTTTCCATGAGACTTGTTAGATCAATACAAGGCAGTATTCTGGACAGGGTGGTGAGATGACTCTCATCCATGCTCTTTATGAGAAGATTTTTGTTGGAAGTTGGATTTAGTTGCTACTACTGCTTCTCAACTGGTAACACCTTTGGCATTTGGGGGACACAGTTGTGTTTGCATAGTTGTTAACTTCTCTGAGAATGAATACCACTGCCACCAACAGTATGATCAGAGTCCATGTGGTGACCACTCTACCTTCACATTTCCACTGTGCCCTGCACCACCCTCAGTTTTGGGGCAGCAAGGGTAAGGTGCTAATGGGGCCAGACCCCAAATGACCAATACGTAAAACTGGTAAATTACCTAAAAAGCAGGATCATAGGATGATACTCAAAGCTACCACACAGGATGTAAGATTGAGCTAACATACATCATTGAAGAATTGGGATGATCTGGTACTAGGCAATTGCCATGGTAATGGTAACCTGTAGATATGAGAATGCCTTCCTCTGTGCCACACATGGGTATTTTGGCTTTCTGTCAGACTTGTTAGATCAACACAGGGCAGTGTTCTGGACAGGGTGGTGAGAAGAATAGGACTCTAGGCTCAGCCTCTGATTTTAATCTTCTCTGTTTGTTCTTCCAACCTGGAAGAACACTGTGTGGTGTCAAAACAAGGGTCAAGAGTATTGGACCATGCTGCCTAGAGACCCTGGAAGAATAGCAGCTACAAAATCAAGACTTGATTGACCAACTCAGGCATAACTGGGGAATGAGACCAGCATGAAGGCTGAGTTGAGACTGAGCCCCTTCTTCTCTGGTACAGATGTAACAAGGTTGTTCCAGGCCACAAGAGGATGCCAGCACTGTAAAAATTAGAAGAGCTGAGATAGAAATCCAGTCAAATCATTGTTTCCTGTTTTTCATTGTTTATTTCTCTGAGTTGGAAAGTATAAGTTTTAAAGCAAGCAGCGTGAATTTTGGAAGAGTGTGTTTTATTAAGCCAGTGTTCCCTGAGGGTGTTTTCTTATTGTCACCTAATACTGGCAAGGCCATATTTAAATTTCTGAAGCCTGTTCCCAATGGGCAAGGACAGATTATCTAAAATTTTAACCCAGTGCTCCCTTTTAGAAATATAAAATGCTATAAAGGTGCCATCTGAAAGCTGAAAATGGCTCATCGGTTTACATTTCTCATAATGACTGTTGCCTGTGTAATTGTGTTGCAGTTACATTTTAGGGAACTAGAGATTTGTGTTTAAATATAACTTTCTCAGTCAAAATAATCATGAATCGGCTTCCAATTGACATGTAGATAAAATGAGTTTTTTCATAAATGGATTACTGATGAAATTAAGCAGAAAATGCTTGTATTTTAATTCCAGAAAAGATGAGGACGCCAGTTCTCGAGTGGTGAGGGAAAGAAGGGTGGGGAATGGAGTTGGGGGACAAGTAAGTATGACTGTCAAATAACTAGGACTTAATCCTGGCTATTAATAGTGTACATTTTAATTTTTTGTTTTTCATAAGTAATAAAGTGACTGTTTTCTTCAAGTACACATGTTTTCTTGCCTTGGCTTTCTCATCTGCATGTAGTAATGATCAAACCATGGTATATAAGTGTTCTGGAAATACAAAGCACTATTTTAAGCTGGTAGTATTTTGTTTTATTTCTAAAATTTACTTATGACCTTTTTAATATCTCTTATTTCTCATTAATGTTTTAAAAATATCTTTAATCAGTTCATTTTCATAATGAAATTATGAATATAATTTCAATTTATCATCAGAATCACTTTGAATATCCTTTCGAATTTGACAAAGCTTCGGGTTTGATTCTATTTAAATTTCACGGAATATCTGCAGTTGAAAACGTCTGCATTGATCTACCTCAGCTCGAAAATCTTATCATTTTCTATTCTTTGTACTCTTTTCCAGTTCTTCCTAGCCACATGCCAACAACTTTTAGATGTGGCAAAATAATTAATTTAGAGAGAATGACAAATGGTGTTATTAGAAATTGTAAGAAGTTAACAAGTTTGATTATTATGCCAAACAGAAGATGCTACAAAATATTTAAAGTTCAACCCTATTTATTTGTATATCTCTTTAGGAAACAAAACAAAACAAAACAAAAAAAGAGACAAAAAATTCAGAGCCTAGTAAATCTTTAGGCTTAAACATGAAGACTAATTAACATGAGCTGAGATATAAAGCTATGTTGAGGGAATTACAGACAGGCAGTTTCCATTGACAGACGAGTGACAGGTTCTTCACTTTATATTCTTAAAACTGACTGTCTAACCTTTATTAGCATCTTACCAAGGGAAGGATAAGACTTCCATGGGAACATTATGTGAAACTATCTCTTGAATATACCTTAATTCTTAGGCTGGCCTCAATTATAGCCCTTTCACATTGACTTGATTGCCATTTATATTTCGAAGCCTGTTTTGTTTGAATTTATTTAACATACTTTGAAAGGGAGAGCCTCTCCTGTACATCTGAGAGCTCTCACAGAGGCACAGGTGAGCTCCAGGGTGCCCACTTCCTTCTGCTGCTCTGGTGTTAGACACTCTGCTGCAGGGTACCTGGGACTGTATCCTCCGTCACGTACCGGGCTTACCAGGCTCGCAGGCCTCCTCATCAGTCCTCTCTCTCACACCTCCCTACCCAAAGGTGTGGGATGGTCCTTCCTTGGTTTACAGAGCTTGATGTAAATAATTCTATCTTCCTTAGCCTTGTTGACACATAATCTTTGGGAACCCAAAGTTCATAACCATTCATTCTGGTATCCTTGATCATTAGAAGATTCTTATTACAGATCATATGAAGCAAGATTTAATACTGCCTTTATAACTAGAGCAGCAGAACACTCGCTCTGCATGATACTCATATAAAGAGGATTTCTGTGATTAAATGAGTTTGTGAAACTTGACATTCCACATGCCCTTTTGGAAAACCCACTGTGCACAATATCAGCTTAAGTCAGTATGCCAAAAATAGAATTTACCTTAATATTTCTCAAATGAATTTTACTCCAGCACCAATACCTATGCTGGGATATTAGTTTCCAAGTAGGCCCAAATGTCTTTGGATGCTTTATAAGCTTGTTTTGCTACCTCAGAAGCTTTTTAAAGAAAGCTACACAGACTTTCTCTACTTTTTAAATGCCTATAAGAGAAAATCATCAGCACATCCTTGAACATAGGGATTTTTAGGGTGGTGAAATACACTGTGTAGTATTATAGTGATGGATGCATTTGTGGAAACCCAGGGGACGTCAACACTGAGTGGGCCCTACTATGAACCATGGGGTCGGGGTGACAAGCAAGTGTCACTGAAGTCTCAACAGTTGTAACACATGCACCACTCTGTCGGGGGATGTTGGTAACAGGAGGCTCCGCAGGTGTCTGGGCAGGGAATGTAAAGGATAGCTCTCAACTTTGCTGTGAATCTCAAACTTCTCTTTAAAAATAGTCTTAAAAGTAGATTAAATTGTTTAAGACAACAGGTTGATCCTGACAACCTAACAAAAGTCATCATGACAATTTTGAAATGTTTACACCATGCCTGTTTTATATGTACCTTTGCTGACAATTTCATTTCATCCTTGCTGCACATTTGGTAGAACTATATTGTGTACATCTTACAGATCAATGGAGACACAAAGAGGCTGAGTAACTTGCCCAAGGCTGCAGGTTGGGAAGGGTTGAGGTAGGATTCTGACAGGCGGGCTCCCTCTAAGGCTTTCCTCAGTGCTCCGACTCCTTCTCTCCTCACATCCTGGCCTTTCTGGGAAGACTTGGCCGAGGGCTCCAGTGGGGGCTGTTTCTTTCCTTGTTATTTCATAGTGGTCGCAATGGAACCTAGACCAAAGGTACCCAGACCGGTGGCAGGTTTCTGGATCTGAGTGCTTATAGGAACATTATAAAATCCGACAGAAACTTATTCAGACATCCTCACTGAAAAATGATTTCTCTACCTCTTTTTTTGAGGAGTCTCCAAGACCACCCCAGGTCCATTGATTCATGGAATGGCTCAGAGAATGTACCCTATAGTCATATCATTGGCTATGATTTGTTATTTCCAAAGGATCCAAAGCAAGATCAAGAATGGGAAAAGGTACATGTTGAAAGGAAAGTCACCTTGCCCCACACAGGGCAGTGAAGGGCAGAGTTGCAGTGGATTAGAATGTCTTTTATGTTTGGGATGCAAACAGGGTTAAATTGTGTTTCTTTTTTTCTTTTATACACCATCCAGAAAACCAGCTAGAGAATGCGGCATCATACTAGGCAACCTGTTACTTTGAGTTTTTAAGACTTTAATCATGTGACATTCTCATTGAAGAAATCATGATTCATGGGCTGCCATTTGATGATTTAAAAAGAAAAAAAATACTTCTTTTAATTTCAAAAGTAGAAATGTTTGTAGAAATCTGGTGATTAAAATTAAATGAACACTTTAACACACTATGCCTTATATAATAAAATAGAAAGCAGGAATTGGTTATTTTGTGATTACATCTCTGCAGAGGAAGAGACAATTTTCATACCTGTATCAAGGCACATAAATAATTTAGATTTCAGTTGTCTTTAACTATTCCCATTCTTAGCAAATTTGAGAACAAGTTTGGTCAATTTTAGATCTGTATCTTGCTTATCCAGAATATACGTCATTTTATTCCATGCCTGCTGTGCCCGTAATCTGGCAGCCAGTTTCAAATTACAGAGTTTCAGGCAATTCAGTTCAATGAATGATGATGGAACCTCATTATTAAATTAAAAATTAAATATATTCAATTTTTCCAAGGCTCTTGAAACTATCACCCCAAATACTTTTAGATATATATCTTGCTTACATACCAAAGAAAAGAGAATTCAGTAATGAAGAGGAAAAGTAAGGTGTGTAGAAGCTGACGCTTTCCAGCTCAGTAAAACTTACCATTACTTGTTTGTTAAAAAAATTTCCACATCAATATTCTAATATGAAGAGATTATAAATTATATTTCATGTTTTCAGAGCCAACACTAAGGATGAAGATGACCTTTGATACATTCTTATCTCCTTTTCTTGTGGATAGAAAAGTATTTTCTTCAAAGTATGTCTATTTCTTGCTTTCTGTCCTTTAACAACTTGATCCTTATTGGGACAAACCACTTCTTGACAAGTCCTTGCTTCCCACTCCAAATTTTTTAACTTTCTCTTCTCTTTTTTGGTAGACCTTATCCTTTCATTAATGAAACTTACTACTATTAAAAGCAAGTGAATCAACTAAATTCACAGTAAGAAACTTATGATGGATTGTCTTTCTTATCTGTGGTTACTTATATTTTAAAAGAAGGAACTCTTCATTCTTACATACTTCTAAGAGGAATAACATTTTTATAGCTTTCCTAAAGAGCACATTGGTAACACATACCACGGAATTTTTAAATGTTATTATTTTCCCAATGATTTTATTTCTAGAACTCATGTGTAAGAAAATAACAAAAATAAACATTTTTGCACAAAGGTGTCAATTGTAATAGTACATGACACAGAGGTGTTAATAATTGTAATAGTATGTAATAACAGTATGATTAACACAGAGATGTTAATAATAATAGTTGGCTTTATAGCAAAAGAAGAAATATCACAAGCCAAGAAATGGAAGCAACAAAAGTGTCCATTGACTGATGACTATAGAAAGAAAATGTGTTACATATACACAGTGGAATACTATTCAGCCAAAAAAAAATGGCATTCTGTCATTTGTGACAACATGAATGAAACTAGAGATACTTATATTAAGTGAAATAAGCCAGGAATAGAAATACAAATATTGTATGATCTCACTCATATGTGGAATCTAAACAAGTTGGATGGTTGTCAGAGGCTAGAGGAAGTTGAAGGTGGGCTAGGAATAGGGAAAGGTTGATCTATGGACACCAAGTTATAATTAGATAGAGCAACATGTTTCCATGTGCTATTATGCAGTAGGGTGTTAGAGATAACAATAATGTACTATGTATTTCAAAAAGCTAGACGAAAGAATTTTTAAAATTTTTGCCATAAAGATATAATGAGGCGATAGATATGTTTAACCTTATTTAAATATTATACAATGTATACATGTATTGAAACATCACATTACACCATTAATATTTACAATCTTTGTTTTTATGTATCACTTAAAATAAATATCAAAATATGTGTAATGATTGAAAGCAGAAAAAGGGAGAGGCGGGAAAGCTGAGAATTCATTTCCCACTTTCAGATGCCCTGCGAACCTTGCAACCTTGCAGGAGTCTAAGCCCTCGGTTGCCATGGAAACCACATGGAGTTGGGGGAGGTCACATCTGCCTAACAGCTGGAGGACATTTCTGGGTATTCAAAACCTGAGAAGGCTATTGAAGTAAAGATTATAGAAAGTTAAAAGGCACTTTTCTTTTCTGCTTATTCCTACTAAAATACTCAAAGTTTAAGTAAGCAAAGTTGAGTATAAAGAAGAGTGGGTTTCAGATCACTCAGTGACCTTGGACAGCTTATTCATCTCACAGAACTTCCGTGTACGTGACTTAAAATGTGATAATTACCCCTACCTTATAATGTTATCGTGGAGATTCACGAACATAATCCATATAGTGATTAATACCTTCTGTCTCAGAGTATACTCAAATGTTAATTCTTATTAATATTAATTTAGTAAGAAAGACAGTTAACAGTCAATAGATGACAGTTTCAAAATTAGAAACTTTCAAGATTATCTGACTTTTCAGAGAATTAGGCTGTACTTTGTTGCAAAATCTGGGTTTATTGAAAAGAATCTTAGATTTTAAAGGTCCATACACTTTGAATTTAATTATGCTAGATAAGAGCCTCTATGCAAGTCACTGGAAATAAATTTTCAAAGTGCGTGTGTGTGGAACCTAGGAGCACACAGCAGTTCTGAATTCTTAACTTTATAAGCTCAGCCCATAAAGTTGAAGCAGATATCTCGCAGCCCCATAAAGTGTTTGCAGGATAATTTGTGCAAGTATTTTCTGTGCCGAGTGGATGGACGGGCACTTAATGACTTGACCTAAAATGAGTAAGCTAAAAGCAAACTTCAGGACGTTTCCACTAGCTTTAACTTCTCGCCTCTTGTTTTATGAGTGCAAGTCTCTTTTTTATTATAGAACATGAAATAACAATTATTATATTATTACAGAATTTTCAAAGGATCTGCTTTGTTTCTCATTAGAGTTTTAGAGGAGTCAGCAAAGTACAACCTGATAGGTTTTATGTATGCAAAATGTAAAAACTCATTAACCTACATTAGTGAAATTATTGGCAAACTGTAAATTAAGTAATCGAGAATGACAATCTAATGGCTTTTGCATTGGTCTTTTGAAATTAGGTTGATCATGGACCCTCATTGCCTTGTAATAATTTATTTTAGTTGTCAGTAAATTAAAAAAATATTTTTGGAAACATCAACACAAAGTTATTTGGAGAATATTAGCAATATTTTGTACACTCTAGTCAACTTGGGTATGAGGTAGACTGCTTGAAGCATCTGATATTTCTTGAGATCCTTCCAGGGCTCTGAGATGGGCATATGCTGTGTGGCAACAGCAAATTTACCTTGCCTATGAGTGCCACTGCCAAAGGAACCGTGAAATTCAGAAGGATTTTTAAAAGGTCTGTAGCTTTTTCCTCATATTAAATTTCTTGCAAATATATAGGGGTTTAGTTATATAATGGTAATAACCAGTTGTAGGTCTAGGACAGGTTTCTGTTGGTAAACTGCTACCCTCAGGCCACATCCAGCCTGCTGTCTGCTTTTGTACTGCTGGTTATCTAAGGATAGCTTTGGCCTTTTTAAATGTTTAAAAAAAATCCAAAGAAGAACAATATTTTATAGCACATGGAAATTATATGAAATTCAAATTCAGTTTTATTTGAACACAGCAATTCCCATTCATGCATTTATTGTCTGTGGACACTTGACTGCTACAAAGGCAGAGTCAAATAGTTGAGAGAGACCTTGTGGTCTGCAGAGCCCAGAAGAATTATAATCTGGTCCTTTACACGGAAAGTTTGCTGATCCCTGGCTGAGAGGGATGATTTATCTTGTGTGCTGTGCCTTTACAAGTGACTCTATCTACAGCTGAATCCTTACTACTGTGCTGTGCAGAGTGTAGGTTCCTTGTATGGGGGACACAGTAGTGAACCACAGAATATAGGACATAACTTCATAGAGCTTGCCACTTAAGCCAATAGGTTGATTAATATTTGATAGTCGTAGCCGGGCGCGGTGGCTCACGCCTATATTCCCAGCACTTTGGGAGGCTGAGACAGGAGAATTGCGAGTTCAAAGCCAGCCTCAGCAATGGTGAGGTGCTAAGCAACTCAGTGAGACCGTGTCTCTACATAAAACACAAAATAGGGCTGGGGATGTGGCTCAGTGGTTAAACATCTCTAGGTTCAAATCCTGGTACCAAAAAAAAAAAAAAAATTGATAGTAGTAAGGAAGATTTAATGAATATACCTCAAGACTGGCAAATCTTATAAAATATTTAAATACTCATAGGGTAGACTTTTGTTATGGTTTGGATGTGAGGTGTCCCCCAGAAGCTCACATGTGAGAAAATGCCAGAGATGTTCAGGAGAAATGATGGAGTTATGAGAGCCTTAACCCAATCAGGGAATTAATCCCCTGATGGGATTAACTGAGTGGTAACTGAAGGCAGGTGGGATGTGGCTGGAGGAGGTGGGCATTGGGGGCCTGCCTTTCATGTATATATTTTATATCTGGCAAGTGGAGTCTGTCTCTGCTCCCTGATCATCCTGTGAGCCACTTCCCTCCACCACACTCCTCCACCATGATGTCCAGCCTCACTGCCAGCCTTGAGGAATGGAGCCGGCTGTTTGCGGATGGAGACCTCGGAAACTGTGAGCCCCCGAATGAGTTTTCTTTGTAGTCATAACAGTGAAAAAGCTGACTAAAACAACTTTAATATTCCTAACATAAATTAATTTATAAGTTGATAAAATTATTGGGTTAATCAAAGTATTTACCATCAGCCTTAGTGTTTGAACCTTTTTTCTTTTTTAAAAATTGTGTAAGTGTATAGCAGGCTAACCACAAACCTACCCTTTTTCAGATGGGTCATGATGTTATCGTGATTGGGATCAGGTATTATGAACATACATTTGCTTGTTATAGCTGTACGTGGTGGCAGTGGGAGACACGGATCTCAGCGTTTACCACCCCACAGCATATTCTGAAAATTATTTATTGTGAAATTTTTTGCTAAATCTGTTCCCTTGTCATTTGTCTTTCTCTTGAGATTTAAATTAAAACTCATTCAAAATATTCTTAATTATTTATGCAGTACTTTATAATCTTGCATTTGCTAACCTCCATGTACATTTTTTTAACAATTAAAATAAAACTTTTAATTGAGTCTTTTTAGTTAACCATGAAAGTAGAATCCATTTTGATATAATTATACAAGCATAAATATACATTATTCTAATTAGGACCCCGTTCTTGTGGATGTGCACCATGGTGAGATTCGCTGTGCTGTATTTATATATGTATATAGGAAAATTATCTCAGAATCATTCTATCTTTCCTTGTCCAGTCCCGCACTCCCTTCCCTCCCTACTGAACATCTACTCTTTATACCCACTCACCCACCTTATTGCAAGTTAGTTTCCATATATCAGAGAAAATGTTGAACCTTTGGTTTTTTGGGATTATCTTTATTTCACTTAGCATGATAGTCTCCAAATCCATTTATTTACCAGTGAATGTCATAAAGTCATTCTTCTTTATGGCTAAGTAATATTCCATTGTGTATATATGCCATATTTTCTTTTCATCTGTTGAAGGGTACTCATGTTGGCTCCATAGCTTAGCTCTTGTGAATTGGGCTGCTGTAAACATTGATATGGCTGCATCACTGTAATATGCTGAATTTATGTCCTTTGGATATATACTGAAGAATGGGATAGCTAGGTCAAATGGTGGTTCCATTCGTAGTTTTTTGAAGAATCTGCATACTGCTTTCCAGAGTGTCTGCACTAATTTGCAGTTCCACCAGCAATGTATAAATGTACCCTTTCCCCCACAGCCTCATCAATATTTGTTGTTACTTAAAAATTGCCTGTCTGGTGGAGTGAGATGGAATCTCAGGGTAGTTTTAATTTGCATTTCTCTAATTGTTATATATAATTTAAAATTTTTTTGTATATTTGTTGACCAGTCGTATTTTTTTGCTAAGTTTCTGCTATTTCCTTTCCCCATTTACTGATTAGGTCATTTGGTTTTGGTTTTGGTTTTAAGCTTTCTAAGTTCTTTGTATATCCTGGAAATTAACACCTTATCTGAAGCATGGGTGACAAAGATGTTCTCCCATTCGCTAGGCTTTCTTCACACTCTGAATTGTTTCTTTTGCTGTGAAAAAGCTGTTTAATTTGATGCTATCCCATCTACGGATTTTTTTATTTTACTTTTTGTGCTTTAGGATTCTTGCTAAGGAAGTCAGTTCCTGTGCTGATATGTTGGAGTGTAAGGCCTACATTTTATTTTAGTATGTGCAGGGTTTCTGGTCTAATTCTTAGGTTTTTGATTCACTTTGAGTTGAATTTTGCTCAGGGTGAGAGACGGGGTAAATTTCATTCTGCTACAATATAGATTTTCCAGTTTTCCCAGCACTGTTTTTTGAAGAGGCTGTCTTATCTCCCACGTATGTTTTTGGCACCTTTGTCTAGTATGAGATACCTGTATTTATGTGGGTTTATCTCTGTGTCTTCTATTCTTTTCCATTGGTCTTTATGTCTGTTTAGGTGCCAGTGCCATGCTGTTTTTGTTACTATAACTCTGTACTATAATTTAAAGTCTGGTATTGTGATGCTTCCTACTTCACTTTTCTTGCTAAGGATTGTTTTAGCTATTCTGGGCCTCTTTTTTTTTTACTTTTTATTTTTTTGGTACCACCGATTGAACTCGGACACTCGACCATGGAGCCACATCCCCAGCCCTATTCTGTGTTTTATGTAGAGACAGGGTCTCACTGAATTGCTTAGTGCCTCACCATTGCTGAGACTGGCTTTGAACTCACAATTCTCCTGTCTCAGCCTCCTTAAGTGCTGGGATTATAGGCATGTGCCACTACACCCGGCTCTGGGCCTCTTATTTTTCCAAATGAATTTCATGACTACTTTTTCTATTTCTATAAAGAACATCATTGGAATTTTAATAGGAATTGCATTAAATCTGTATAACAGATTTAGTAGTATGGCTTTTTATTGTTGTTTATAATTATTTTTTATCTTTATTTTTATTTTATTTTATTTTTTATGTGGTGCTGAGGATCAAACCTAGTGTTCTATCACTGAGCCACAACCCCAGCCCACTATGGCCATTTTTACAACATTAATTCTGCCTATCCAAGAACATGGGAGGTCTTTCCATCTTCTAAGGTCTTCCTCAGTTTTTTTCTCTAGTTTTCTGTAGTTTTCATTGCAGCGGTCTTTCACCTCTTTTGTTAGATTGATTTCCACATATTTTATTTTATTCTCTTTCATCTGATTCAACATTGGTGTATAGAAATGCAATTGATTTATGTATGTTAATTTTGTATCCTTTTACTTGGCAGAATTCATCCATGAGTTCTAGAAGCTTTTGGTGTTTTTTTTTTTTTTTTTTTTTGGTCTTTTAAATATAGGATGATGTTGTTGGCAAACTGAAATAGTTTGAACTCTTCTTTTCCTATTTGTATGCCTTTAATTTCTTTATTTTACCTAATTGTTCTGGCCAGTTTCAAGGACTATGTTAAACAGAAGAGGTGAAAGTGGGCATCCCTGTCTTGTTCTTGATTTTCAAGGATATGCTTCAAGTTTTTCCTCTTTTCAAATGATGTTGGCCTTGGGTTTAACATATATAGCTTTTACTATGTTTAAGTATGTTCTTTTTTAAATTTTTTTTAGTTGTAGATGGACATATTTATTTATATTTATTTATATTTAGGATGTCATATTTATTTATATTTATTTATATTTATTTATTTATATTTATGTGGTGCTGAGGATGGAACCCAGTGCCTCACGCATGCAAGGCAAGAGTTCTACCACTGAGCTACAATCCCAGCCCCAAAGTATGTTCTTTCTATCTCTAGTTTTTGTAGTTTTTAAAATAAGAATGGATGCTCTATTTTGTTAAATGCCTTTTCTGCATTAATTGGGGTAATCATGTAATTCTTGTCTTTAAGACTTTTGATGTGGTGAATTACGTTTATTGATTTTCATGTGTTGAACTAACCTTGCATCCCTGGTTTATGGTGCACTATTTCTTTTTAATGTGATTTTGTTCACCATTTGCCAGAATTTTATTAAGAATTTTTGCATCTGTGTTCATCAAGGATATTAGTCTGAAGTTTTTTTCCCTGATGTGTCTTTGTTGGGTTTTGGTTTCAGAGTAAAATTGATTTCATAGAATGAGTTGGAAGTGTTCCCTTCTTTTGTATTTGGCAGAATAATTTGTGGAGATTTGATACTAATTCTTTAAAGATCTCATGGAATTTGCCTGAGAATCCATCCAGTCCTGGGCTTTTCTTTGTTGTTAGGTTTTGATTGCTTTTTTAATGTCATTACTTGAAATGGATCTCTGTAAGTTTTCTGTATCCTTCTGGTTCCCTTTGAGTAGGTCTTCTCTCTCTAGGAATTTGTCAACATCCTCCAGATTTTCTAGCACATTGGAGTACCAATTTTCAAACTAGTTTTTGATTATCCTCTCTATTTCAGTAGTGTCTGTGATGATATTTCCTTTTTCATCACAGATTTTAATAGAGGTTTTTCTTTCTTTGGCTAGCTTGTCTATTGGATTGTCAGTTTTGTTTATTCTTTTAAAGAACCAACCTTTTCTTTTGTTGATTTTTTTGAATTGTTTTCTTAACCTCAATTTCATTGATTTTAGTTCTGATTTTAATTATTTCATGTCTTCTCTTGTTTTGATGTTGACTTGTTCTTCTTTTTCTAGGCCCTTAAGATGTTATGTTAGATTATTTATTTGATATCTTTCTATGCTTTAAATATATGAGCTCATTGCTATGAACTTTCTTCTTAGAATCACCTTCATAGTGTCACAGAGATTTTGATGTTATATCTGTAGCATAGCATTTAATCTCCAGATGTTAGTTTCTATTTTTTATCTTATCATTGATTTTTATTTTTATTCCATTATGACCTGAGAGAATGCAGGGTGTTACTTGTATTTTTTTTTATAAGTGAATAATTTGTTTACCTTTATTTATTTATTTATTTATTTATTTTTATGTGGTGCTGAGGATTGAACCTAGTACCTCACACATGCTAGGCAAGCAACTCTACCACTGAGCCACAACCCCAGCACCCAACCCACCTCTATTTTTTTGAATGTGCTAAGAGTTGCTTTATGACCTGAAATATGGTCTATTTTAGAAAATGTTTCATGTGCTGCTGAGAAGAAAATGTATTCAATCATTGATCCCTTAAGATGATATATATATATATATATATATATATATATATACAATTAATAATTAATTATGTCTGTTAAGTCTCAATTATTAATTGTATTTTTTTTAGTTATATAGCTTCTTTATTTAAAAAAAAAAAAGATCTATTCACTGATGACAGGGCCATGTTGAAGTCACCCTGTTATTGTATTGTGATATATTTGATTCTTGATACTGAGAAGCATTTGTTTGGTGTACATAGATGCTCCATAGTTTGAGGCATAAATATTTATGATTGTTACTTCTTCTTGTTATATGAATCCCTTTAACAATATGAAATGAACTTCTTTGTCTCTTTTGCTTAACTTTGGGTTGAAGTTCACCTTATCTGATGAGACTAGAAACCCCTACTTGATCACAGTGTCCATGTAAATGATTTTTTTTTTCATCTATTTACCTTCTGTCTACAGAAGTGTTTGCCTATGAGGTGAGTGACTTACAGAAAGCAAATTGTTGGGTCTTGTTTATCCAATCTTCCAGCCTATATTTTTTGATTGATGAGTTTATACCATTTATATTCAATGTTATTATTGAGAAATGATTTTTATTTCATGTCATTTGATTTATTTCTAAATCAAAGTTTAAGTTGAATTAGATTTTTCTTTCATTGATTATTCTTCTAGTGTAGTTCTTCCCTCTGCTGGTTTTCACTTTTATTCTCCATTTCTTCTTCATGAAATATTTTATTGAGTACTTTTTAGTGCAGGCTTTATAGTTGTAAATTATTTTAATTTTGTTTATCTTGGAAGATTTTTACTTCATCTTCATTTCTGAAGCTTAATTTTGCTGGATATACTATTCTTGGTTTGGGTCAATTTTCTTTCAGAGCTTGGTATATATTATCCCAAGACCTCCTAGGTTTTAGGGTCTGGGTTGAGAAATTGGCTGAGATCTGGATTGATTTACCTCTGTATGTGACCCGGCCTTTTCCTCCAGCAGCTTTGAAAATTCTAACTTTATTCTGTAAGTTAGGCATTTTTAAAACAATGTGCCTTGGAGTGGGTCTCTTGCAATTTTGTATTTTTGGAGTCCTGTGTGCCTCCTGTATTTGATTTTCCATTCATTTTTAAGGTTTGGGAAATTTTGTGATATTCTTTCATTGAAAAGATTGTGCATTCCTTTAGTTTGTACTTCAGAGCCTACATTCATCCTGATGAATCTTAGATTTGGCCTTTCAGTATTATCCCTTTTTCTTGAAAATTCTGTTCATGGTCTCTTAACATGTTTTCTCCATCATCAACTTTATTTTCAAGACTATATACTTTGTCTTTGTTGCCTGAATCTCTGTGTTCCACATAGTCTAGTCTATTGGTGATGCTTTCCAATGAATTTTTAATTTGGTTTACTGATTCCTTCATTTCAGGGATTTCTGTTTTATTCTCCTTTAGAGTCTCTATCTCCTTATTGAATTGATCTTTCACTTCTTGTGTTTTCTCTCTGATTTCACTCCTTACATCATCTTTTACCTTGCAGATCAGTTTAACTATGAATTTTCTAATTCCTTCTCTGACATTTCCTTTATTGTGGTGTCAGTGCTCTGTTGTTGAAGCCTTCTGAATTGTTTGGGTTGTTCCCTGGATTTTTCATATTGTTTGTGTGTCTACCCATTTGCCCAGATGGTTTTCAAGTAGCAGAGTTTCTTCCCTCTGAACTTATAGTGTCCCTATAGGTTTCCAGTACCTTAAAGGCTAGAGGAGCCAAATAATAGCAACAATACAAACAATACATAGCATTAAATTAAATACTCGTTTCATTTCATCATTACATGTATAGTGTTAGTTGGCAAAATAAACAGAAATGGTAGGATGAGCAATTTCCATCAGTAAAAACAGTAAGTAATCATGTGTTATGTCTTACATAAAATCAAACAACAGGATATTATCTCTGATTTCTGCAGCAAAAATAATCACTATAGCTTTAGTGGCAGAGGCTGGCATTACATAAACCAATTAGTGTTATGTTAAGAATAGAGTTAATTAAGAGGAAAGAAGAAGAGATATAGGTGGGTTTAAAATAGTTTGCAATTTCAAAAGGTGAACAAAGAAAATGTGGAAGAGAAGTAGTATGTGATGGTTATGGGTGGGAGGAGAAAAATAGAAGTAAAAATTAAAGAGAGAGTGAAAGAGAGCAACAGAATTTGGCTGTTAGCAAGGGAAAAGAGAAAGACGAACAAGAGAAGCAGAATAGTGAAAACAAATACAAAACCAAAGCAAAGTGTACTAATCAAAACCCTAAACCTCAAAAAACAGAGCAAACAAAAATAACTACCCTCAAAAAATGCTAGAAATGAGAAAACAAAATAAGTTCTCTGTGTATAAATGTCTGTGAATCACTCAGCACACACTCACCCAAAAAAGAAAGGGGAGGGAAGGGAGGGGAGAGGAGAGGAGGGGGCAAATGTTGATGAAAAATTAAGGAATTGTTTCCATTGCAATGGACAAAACAGCAAAACAGTCAATGAGTATGTATGTTCATTGTCTGTGCCCAACTCTCTTTCTGTTTGTTTCTTCTTGAGGTATGCACTAAGCACAGTAGTAAGCCGTGGGCTGTCAAATCCTTCCTTGTTTGTGTGTTGCTCACTGAGATGCCAGTTGGAATTCAAAAATTCTCAGCTTCTCTTCTGGGCAGTATGAAGTGGGTGGAATGGTAAGGACTGTCAGCTCCACCCCAGAGTGAAGTCGCTGCTGGGTTGTGTTCCTGTAGCTGGAGCTCCCAAGGTTGGGACTTAGGTCTAGTGAGCCCCAGTTGCTTTAGTGCATGGTGAGTAGTCTGGAGATATTAAATCAGCACACTTCTAGAATCTGGCATTTGCCTCTTTGCGCTGGAAGACTACCTCAGGAGTCTCCCCAGGATTCTACTTATGAGATGGAGGAGCCAATTCTTTGAAGCTTCTGTTGCCTATGGAGGACTAATGTTCCTGGCCTCCTAGGCTCAGTCCCGAGCATGCAGTCATAGTCCCCTGTTCAAGTTCCTGACCCACTTCAGCTGGTCCTGTGAGCTCCTGGACTCAAAGGGGGCTCTCCCAGGCCTCCCTGGGATATAATCCCCAAGCAAAACACTGTCTGTGCCTGATTTTCTCTGGATTTGCTAGGCAGTCAATGTCACACAGATGGTGTTTCCCAGGACTGTGTAGCAGATCCAGCCTTGATCTTACAGATCCCAGGTCTTGGTTACCGTTGGTACTACCCCAGCACAGTTGCCTCAAGATGGATTCTGCCTCGGCTCTCTGGGGACAACTGTGAAACACTGGGGGCATCTTTCCCGTACTGGTTTATTGTACTGAGCAGCCTCTGGATCTGCCTGGGGCATACTGCCCTTCCAATGTGAGGATTTTCCACACTGAGACTGTTCATAGTATTTCTCAACTTTATCAGTCCTTGGGTGTTTATGCCACTGCTCCTGCAAGCAGCCTAGCTCTAATTTTGTCCCTTTTCCTTGTTTAATGTACCTAAAGTTTCTAAGTCTCTAAGGCACTCTGCCTTTCCGATATTGAGTTTTTGTGAAATCCTTCTTTTCACCCTCCTCGCAGAGAAGTAGTACCTTCTGTCCATTAAACCCCTATTGAGTGCTTGATATGTGCTGCTTCCATCCTAGCAACTGAGAATGCAGAATCACTTTCCTGTGTCTTCTTGTCCTGCCTGAAGATCCTCTTTTCCTTAAATAAGAGGCAAGAATTTTCCAGACAAGGGTTTTGTTTTCTTTTAGTGTTGAGGATTAACCCAGAGAGTTGCACAAGCTAAGCATACATGCTATCACTGAGCTAGACCCCAACCTCAGACAAGAATTTTGCCCCTATATGTGCATGTGTGATTTGTACCACTTCTTTGATCATTTGTTCCATGAGTACATTATCTCCTGTGTAAAGTACTACTCCCATTTAAGTTTGCCTATTTCTATTCTTTAGGCTCCTCAAATCAGATGAATTATCGTGTTGATGATAAAGATTAATTTACCTTACTTGTAGCTTTCTATATCTTTCTGCACCTATATTTGCTTTCATATTTTGTTTTCTTAGACCTTAGGGCACAAATCATTTTAATATGAACTTATGATATTTTTTGATCATTGGGAATCATTTCAATTTGTTATTTTTTATTGAATTTGTCATTATTACATTTTCCCATTCAATATGTTATTATTTTTGTTATTATTACATCTTTTCTAATATGATCTGATTCTCAGCATTGCAATTTTTATTCTATAGTGACTCCTGTATGGAAGAGAAGCTATGTAATCAATCAATAATTTTCTGAGCAGGCATCTCTAATTTTAGTGTACTGTAATGAGCACATGACTTTTGCTACCCTCACATAATGAATGACTATGTTTAAATAATTATAGTTTTTCTTTCGGATTGTATTCTTCTCTATGTATTGAATAAACAAGGTACTGAGATATGTCATCTTACATAGAATTTTTTAAAAGTCTGCATGTAAGTGTATGTGTAAATCATGCAAATTAATAATTCATGTTTTATTCAATTTTAATTGTTTCTGCCTTATCTTCAATTATGCCCTAGTATTTGGGGGTACAGATATTAATATGTTGTGATTGTATGCCGTAGTGTTAAATTATATAATGTCATTATAAACTCTTTCCTGTGCTTTAATGCCAAAGTAAGATAGAACACATTTATAATGACAATTCTTGATTAGTGCAAATTCATTGCCCAACCTGATAATGAATGTTCTGCTAATAAGAGGCCAATTGATTGTGTCTTTAGGGAGCCAGGCCTTCCCATTCTGTGCCTGTATTCTCTATCTAGCGTTTTATCTTCCCTTGATCTCCCAATGCATATGATACTTAAATTCTTAGGTTTTCAATTCCTAGATACTGACCTGTGTGTGATGGATACAAACCTAGATATTAACACACATCATACAAATTTTCATTTCTAACTACAGGTGAAACATTGAGATGTAAGAAGAAGTCATTTGCTAGGTATCTTATTCTTAAACCACATGAATGAATATTTTCTTTATCCAGGGGAAGACTGGTGGTATATTGCAAATAACAAAACAATGGGCTTCAATAACACAAAATAAAACAAAAGGTTATTTATTGCATTGTATAACCAAAACTGACAGAGGTGGATTTAGCTGGTGATGCTCAATTGAGCTACAGATGCAGTATCCAGGCCCCAGTTCTTTCTTACTCTTTGACCCACAGTGCCAGCCAGCCTCATTCTCAGGGGCCACGGTGTGCATCTCTGGCCCTCTAGGTTGTCCTGGTGTGTTGCATGGCTACATCTCAACACACCTTGTACTGAAGAACAGGGGTCTCATCCCGTGTTTTGCGTGTACCTGCAGCCATTCTTGTGCTCTCTGGCCTGAGTTGTGATATGTACTTTCTCCAAACCATTTGCAGTAGGTGGATAGGGAGATGAACTGTGCTGATCATCCCTTACCAGTCCTGGCACCATTTGTTTGTGCGATTTTATGTCTGAGAAAGAGGACATAAATGCTCAAAGGGGGGGGGAATAAAAGAGTTGCTAATATCTAATAAAAAGGGAACTGACACTGGAGAAGCACTTGTTTTGGCAGTGTTCAAATTAAGAACTTAAAGAAAATGGAATAAACAAAAATGCCAATGTCTTTATATTACCATGACAAATTGTCCATTTTGTGTTTTCATATCAGCTGTGATTGTGGGTTTTGATCGTATGGTTTTAGCATTGATGTCAGGAAGGCTTGCAATTGGTAAGGAAAGGGTGTGGATCAATTCCAGTAGTATAGTTTTAGCATACAAAGGAATGAAAAGTAGCAAAGAATATGAGTCAAATATGACCTATTTGATTTTAGACTTGGAATTTTTTATTTTGTTGGTTAGGGTTAGTCTGTTCTGAGAATGTCAAACTCAATAGCTTGTTTCACTTTCTTTGAATTGGGAAAAGTGTTTTATTGATGATTACATCTACCAAGAGACTGAGATGCCAGACTGACTGAAAAGCATCAACTATTATATCTTTTCAGTTTTATTCAAATCAAAATTTAAGATCATCAGTATGAAACACATAATTTTAGGAAAGAACAAAATGTTTCTTTTACCTTCTTCAGCATGATTTTCCACCCCAGTACAGCATATGGAACACGCACTGCAGATCACACGTGAGGGATGAGATACCTGCTAAGTAGTAAGTGTGCTGACGGCCGACTATGTGCTATTCCAGGTGCTCACACAACAGCAAGCAAATTAAACCCTGCCACTGTCCTGCTAAGGAGGGACCATAGTTTTAAAATGTTAGACAGTTATGTGTCCTGTGGAGAAACAGAAAAATATGAGAGGGATACGGATAGTCTGGAGGACCAAGATCAGGCCTGCCCCTGGTGGGCAGAGAGCCATGTTGTCACAGGATGGAGTGGGTGGTATGGGTGTGTTGCATTTAAAACATGGAATTCTAATAGAGACTCATGAAGCCATGGAGAACTTCTATGCATGTTTCAGGCCAGTAAGGATATTTGACATCAATGGTGTCCTCTCTGTATTTCACATATAGATGATAAGAAGCTGGGCTAGGGTAAAACAAGGCAGAGTTGGAATTTATCAGTTTAGTTTAGGATTTGTAAACAAAGGTGTTGTTGGTGGTGATGATGGTGGTCTTAGTGGTAATGGTGGTAGTGGTGGTGATGGTGGTTGTAATAATGGTGGTGTTGGTGATTGTGGTAGTGGTAGTTATGGTGTGGTGGTAGTGATGATGTTGGTGTGCTGGTGGTAGTGGTGGTGGTGGTGGTCTTGGTGGTAGTGATGCTGCTGTTGCTGCTGGTGATCAGGGAGGTTGTAGAAGTGGAGAAACCCTAGCTACTTCTTGGTATTTTTCTTTCTTTGAGCATCTATTCTAGTCACCAACAAACACATTCCTCTATGCCCTTTACTTCCAGCTAATCTTAGTCTTTTTTAAAATTTTCATATTTTTCTTAATTTACTTATAATTAGTTCACCAGATTATTAAATAACTAGTATGTGCTCTTACTGAATAGTATCTTTGAGGTTATAATGTTTTGTGTTTAGTTAATACCACCTACCTCATGGCATATTGGTATATATATATGTGTGTGTATGTACTTGCATAAACATGTCTGTATATAATTTTGTGTGAATGATCTACTCTAGAACACTCATGAAATATTTATAATGATTACTTTTGCTCTTTTTCTAAGTTGTTATTTCTTTTTGAGTTCCACTGCACCTAGACTTTTGATGGCAGGATTTATTTATTTCCCAAACCTTCATTACTTGTAGCATTTCCTGGCAGTGAGTAGTCTCTTTGCATGCTTCCCTATCTGATTATTTCCTGTGTAGCACTTTTGATAAAAACTGCTTCGAATGAAACTAGGACCAATGGCATTTGAATAAAAAAATGAAGGAAAATAATTGTATTTGTAAGTTCTTTGTCATTTTGACATAAATCATCTTGAGGAATTATTTTCTTATTGAAGAAATCACACTCTAATATTTGAAGCCATTTGTAATACTTAATATTTTATGACATTTTCTTAATAAAACCTCTTGCTTTTGCAGAATGTTATTTTTAAGATATATGTTCTTTTCATCCAGTTTTTGTTGAGAATGTGCCTTGTTGAGAACAGTGGTCCCCTTATCTGTGGTTTCATTTGCTATGGTTTCAGTTACTCTAAGTCTACTATAAAACATAATAATAATAATAATAATAGCTAGAAAACTCCAGAAATGAGCGATTCAACTTAAAACAAGTGAGTTTTAAATCATGTGCCATTCTGTGTACCTGTAGTCATGGCCCCTCCACCCGTCCTGTCTAGGCCATGTCTTGGCACTTTGTCCTGCACATCCATGCTCCATGCTACACCTGCTGGTCCGTTGGTTCCTTGCTTGCCATCTCAGTTGGTCGTCAGATCCATTGGCAGTGGAGCACTGCTTGTGTTCAGGTGGCCTCATGCTGTATCACAGTGACTAGTGAATGTGTCACCATTCCATCACACAAGCATTGTGCCCCTCACATTGTCAACCAAATGTGAGGACAGCACAAGATACTTTGAGAGAAGCACCATATTCACGTGACTTTATTCTAGTATACTTTATAATTGTCTGTTTTATTATTGGCTAGTGCTGTTGACCTCTTCCTTTGCTTATGTATAAATTAACCTTCTTATGTGTGTATAAGAAAAACACATGATAAGTTGGATTTGTGGTGCCCATGGCTTCAGGCATCCTTGGGATCTGCAGGTATCCCCTGTGGATACGGGGGCTCATGTAAAGATAGTCAGATGCCCTAGACGGGAGTGACCACTCTCTGCTGAGGGCTCTGCTCTCACCTGTCCCACTAGGTGTAATGACAAGATGCAGATGCAGCTGGTGTCATGTGTTCACCACATATGTCTCCTCAAGCTGAGAGGGAGAGTCTATATTACTTGACAGAGGTCTGAATCCTAAATGATTTAACAATCAGGATCAGTGGAATGGATGAGGAAAATGAAATAATGTGTATTATTTAAAAGAAACATAAGACCTTTTCTATATGATCCCAGAGAGTACAAGTAAGCCCAGTTATAAGACAATAAAGGGAGACATATTTCAACTTGATATGAGAATTTTATAGAGTCTTAATAGAATCATTCAAATATCACATGGGCTAGTCATATTTTTCTGTCACTGTTGGTTTGTGCCAGATTAGCAGGAAGGATAGCGAAGGGAATCGGTTTGGTCAGGCACCAGTGGATACTCACTGTGTATTATTATTGTTGTAGGTGGTGGTGCTACAAAATGAAGCAGCACTGTCTGCACTCCTTAGTCATAAGGGCTAGGTGATGTATGCAATGCTTAGGGTGTGCCTAAGTATAGAAATGATAGAACAGAAGCTGAAGTAGCTACCACTCAACTGAAGAAGTGTTACTTATATGGATCAAGATTTACTAAATGAGCCAGGCGTGGTGGCACAAGCCTGTAATCCCAGCACTTAGGGAGGCAGAGACAGGAGAATCGCGAGTTCAAAGCCAGCCTCAGCAACGGCGAGGCGCTAAGCAACTCAGTGAGACTGTCTGTACATAAAAAGAAAAACACAAAATAGGGCTGGGGATGTGGCTCAGTGGTTGAGGTGCCCCTGAGTTCAATCTCCAGTACCCCCCCCCAAAAAAAAGATTTACTAAATGGTATTGAGAGGTAATTAACATATTTTAGCTTTATGTATACAACTGGCTATTGTGTCCACAGGTTCTCTATCTGTGTTAGTCAGCTTTTTGTTTTTGTGGTTGAAATGCCAGACAATAACAACTAGGCCAAGGAAAAGTTTATTTTAGTTCATGGTTTCAGAGATTCAGTACATTGTCAGCTGACTCCATTACTTTGGGACCAAGTGAGACAGAAGATCATGACCAAAGGGCATGACAGAGGAAAGCTACTCAGCTGCTGGCAGCCTGGAAGGGGCCTGGGAAGAAAGTATGCTTGAGAGAGCATTAGCAATTTCAGGAGAAACCAGGGATGAAATATATAATCCCCAAGGTGCACTCCCAGTGATCTACCTCCGCTAGCCAGGCCAACCTGCCTACCATCTAGTGATCCATTCAAATTATGAATACATCCAGTGGCCCATTAGGTCAACATTTCCATAATCTAATCATTTCACCATCCTTATTAACACAGTAGCTTATGGGGGACATCTCATATTCAAACCAAATCAGCATCCAAGGACACAGTAACGGATTGAAAATAATTCAGAAAAAAAATGCACCAATATAGAAATGTATGGAATCTTTTTCTTGTCATTATTCACTAAACAATATAGTATAACAATTATTTTCATATAATTTACCCTTTATTATGTATTGTAAGAAACATAGAGACGATCTCAAGTATGTAGGAAGATACATATGGATTGTATGCAAACACCAGCCCACATTGTATAGGAGACTTGAGCACCTGTGTCCTCAGAGGTTCTGGTACCAACCTCTCTGGGATGGTGTGCAGTTGTGTAGCCTCTATGGTTCTGTAACTCATGAACATATGATATACCCGTGGTATTTTCCCATTCATTTTCACTGACAGAATGTTACAATGGTTGAGTATGTCACCATTTTGTTATTTGTGAGGTGTGTGAAATATATGTCAATTTCATTTTTATTTTCATTTTGATGATTACCAGTGAAAAAAATCAACATCTTTTCATGGTCATTGGCTTTTTTCAGGTTTACTTTTTTATAATTTGCCTATTAAAATACTCTGCTTATGTCTCAACGAATTATTTATTCATTACAGATTCTTAGGGGTTCTTTATTTTGGATAGTAATGCTGTTTTACTTATATGTGTGGGAAATATCTTCATTGTAAAATTTACTTGTTTTTGCTTTATTCATGTTGCTTTTTGGTGAACAAGTTTTTAATATAAATAGTAGATTTTGTTAATTTTTTCCCATGTTACTTAAGAAATGACCTATACAACACCTAGGTATGATCATTTTTCTATTTTATTTTCTTGCAAATGGTTTTAGACTTTGCTATTAAATTCCCAATATGGATGTGTCTGTTTCTGTCTTCTTGGTTTTGTTCAGCTAATTATTCTACAGCTACATAGGGTGTGCTTGTGGGGTGCTAGTCACTGTGTGGTTCCTGGAAGATGGCTTTCTGCCATGCAAGCAAGTCTCTCTGTCCTTGTGGTGCTGATCTCCGGTGCCTCATTTTGCCGATCCTGTCTTTGTTAGTTACAATAGCTCTTTAAGTCTGAACATACAGAATGGCAAGTTCAGCCACCTCATTTGAGCCAAATTGCCTATGCTTTTCTTGGTCCTTTATTCTTTCATATTAATTTTATGAGCATCTTTTTCAAATTTCTTGAAAGTTTTTGTTGATTAGATTGATGGCATTTATTCCTTTTTCAACCCTGGGAGTCTTTGACACTCTTTTCATGTATATGTGAAAAATTATATTTTAAGACTAAATAATAGTTAATGGTCAATAATGTAGGGATTTTAGTGATTTATTTTGCTTGAAAGCTAATTATATCCTTAAATGGATACAAATTATAAAATGATGAATAAACCTGAGATACTTTCCGTAGTTTTTTTTTTTCAATATGGCCTTTCACTTTCTGCTCCTGTGATAAGCTCTCCCCCTTTGCAGTCTATGCACCTGAACAGACCCAAGGTGGGGACTGCTTCAGTACTAATGGTGGCATACTTATTCCCCAAGTA
The DNA here is from genome assembly GCA_004024805.1 of Geosciurus inauris. Classification (NCBI taxonomy): domain Eukaryota; kingdom Metazoa; phylum Chordata; class Mammalia; order Rodentia; family Sciuridae; genus Geosciurus; species Geosciurus inauris. Next base: position 61,466 of record PVHX01011016.1, read on the forward strand.
CAGGGTTTCCCAATAAAGCTCTATTTTAAGGAATGTAGCTTGGTTCCAAAGTCTAAATGGAATTTCAAATGTTCACCCTGCTAGCCAAAAGAAAGGAGACAATTTAGAAATGAATTGAAGTCTGACTTCCTTTCAAGCACTTATTGGATGTGGGTGAGTTTTGCCAGGAGTTTCTCAGTATGGGAAGAGGAAGGTAAAGAACTTGAGTCTGGGGGCTGGTGCTGTAGTACAGTGGTAGAGCGCTTGCCTAGCATACATGAGGCACTGGGTTCAATCCTCAGTAGCATATATAAATAATAAATGAATAAAATAAAGATCCATCAACAACTAAAAAAAAATATTTTTAAAAAAGAACTTGCATCTGTCTGTTTTACAGATGAATACATAAATATATTTGTATTCTATATATTTAGTGTTAGGCTATTCATGTTTCCCTTTTCTTCTGTATACAGTACTATCCAGTAAAGCAGAAGACATGATAGTAAACCCTTAAAAAGTATTGGTTTGACCTCTGATAGTTTGTTTATAACTAATTATGGCTTTTCCTGGTTTAGATTTGGGGGATGAGAGCTATCTGATAAAGCAGACTACAGTCAATTCAATACATTGGAACAGAATTTTAAAGTTGTCATTTTAACTTTCTCTGTTCTTCCTGCTTTTCATTTAATGTGTGTACGTTTTTGAAAGCATGGTGGGGTGGGGGATTGGGGATGGCATTATGGTTCCTTTTAAATATTTTTTTAAGGTTAGAACAAAATCAGAATAACCTTGATATTAACATATACTGAATTTTTTGACATCAATCCAAATCTTGCTAATTCATTATGAAACTAGATTAGTGAAGTACAGTATTAAAGAAAAGTAGTGTAGTCATCAAAGGAATGCATTATCAGAATTTAGTTATTTAAATATGTACTTGTATATTGACAAAGACTACATGTAAAACATGTAGAGAAAGAAATTGGAGCCACCTGGTGGCTCATAAAATAATGCTCTGTGTCCTAAATGTTTTATGCAACTAAAAAGAAAAGCAGTGATTAAAGCAAAAGTTTCCATTCAAATCTTGGTATAAGATGATTGGAGTTTTCTAGTTTATGCTTTTGGAAGATTTCTGTATATTTTGAGATAAAACATATGTTTTTTAATTAGGAAGCTAATATTGCAAACCATTTATTACAAAGTATTGTACTTCCCTCATTGGGAAAGTCTCATGACTTTAGTATTTTCTAGATACTGGATAGTGAGTGTGAAGTTTGGTGTTTTTTTTTTTTTTTTAAGAAAATATCAAGTCAGCGAAAAATCTCAGTGCCACGGTGATGTTTAGTTTTATTGTATCTAATAAGTAATTGTAAATAAATATTAATGTGTAATACATAGGTGGGCTTTGCCTGATCCTTGATGGCATTTCTCCATGCCTTCTCTGTAGGAACTTATTTCTCATCTGCAACTTTCTGTTTCTCCTCTCAGATATGATGGGTTACCTCAAGACCCAGGAAGTGGTGAAAACATTTCTCTTTGGCCAGAGGTCTGTTTGTGTTTTGCAGACCTCCTAAGTGTTGGAAGCTGCCCTGTGAGGCCTGTTGGAACTTTTCCCACTTCCAGTGAATTCAATCTCAATCTCTGTTGAGGTTAGACTAGTTTAAGCTCATAAAAATACCAAGAAGCTGTGCATGGCTGCCAAAGGCCTCAGCTAGAGTTTATAGACATTCTTGGTGTAGATGCAGCCTGAGTTTTCAGTGTTAGTGATCTTTCTCCTTGTCCAGACCTGGGCTTTTTCCTCAGACTTTTCCAGAGATGAGGTAAAATAAGATATTCCACTCTCACTTACATGGTTCTAGTGGCTTTTTTTTGTTGTTTTTTTTGGGAAGTGCCGTCCTTGTGGAACCAGTTCTAGAAATTGGTTCCATTTTCAAACATATGTTCCCCCTTCCTGGGAGTGAAGATGTCCAGTCTCTCATCCCCACACTGCTGCTAATGGCTGCCTCGTTGGCGAGTTGTCCTCAAGTCGATGGTTTTTTCCTGTTTTGTTTTCTTAATCTGCAACATTGCTGGGTGCTAGATAATTTCTTGGGTTCTGTTCAACTGTCATTTTCCCTGTGGCGCTCTCTGATGATTCTTTGAAGGTAACCGTGAGGCAGACAGTGATCTATTCATCATCTGTTGCTATTTCTCTTTGCCTGTTAAGTTTTATTTCCATTTATTGTTTCTACTGTCAGCATTAAAAGAGAAAGACGGTTTTCCATTGTCATAAATGCTATATTTTACAGTAAGATGCTGCGTTGTCCCAGCCCCTTGCCAGTACACATTCTCCACATTTAATAGGCTACATATCTATTATTCAAAAAATGTTAAAGATTATCGAAGAGTTACTATATAGCAGAACAATGCCAGGAACGAGAAACACTAATAAACGCAACCCAGCTCCTGCCCTCAGGGAACTTTCAGTATGACCATGTCTGATCTGGTGACAGTCTAATCTCTTCAGCCCTGATAATATTCCTGTATGCTGTGGCATATGCTTAGGTCTTTTCTAGAAGTGTTAGCCTGAGATGAGTCACTCCTTTATACCCTTGCCTAAGTAATTATAGTAAATTTCAATGTTCTGTTAGGGTCAGGAAAGTATATGTCAATGATCTTGTGAAGATGACATATACATCTTTTAGAGCATAATATATTTCTGCATGATGAGAAATTAAGTTTTTCATTGGTCACTACATTGTAGGACAGTCATAAATGAATGAAGCACAGGTTGAGCTTGACGCATTTAAAGAGACCTTGAGGTAACAGAAGAACCTTTAAATCTACCGAGAATGGTCCTTAGAATAATTTAAGAGGCAGTACGGGTGTTTTGTATCCTTGAGAACTCTTTGAATGGCAACTTTATAGACTAGATTATATTTAACTTTCCCTTACTCAGCTGTTTGTCAGAGTCCAGGAATTGTTTTATTTCTGAATTAAGAAGTCTGAAGTCCCATCGTGCTCTGGTTTTACCTATCTTTGTCCCTGTGAGACAGTGGGGAAGAAGGTGTCATTTCAAATATATGATTTCTTTAGCCATCTAAGTTAACTAGTGCTGATGAGCTGGCACTTGGTGGCTTTATATTTGTAATTATGTTTTGGAGCTTTTCAGCAGGTTAGGTTGTCTGTTGTAGAGAAAGCAAAGAACTTATACATTTACTTCATTATGTCTGAAAGAGAATCCTAGAGGCATTTATGCCAGCATAGCTCTTTGTACTGCTTTTCACATGGGGGTAAAGTGGGCTATAAAGAAATTATACAGGACAACTAACTTAATTTTATTTAGAATGTAAAATTTAATCATTACCTTTTTGTCAAAATTAGTCTTTCCATCTATGTAAGTAAACTTATGAGATTCTCTTAAAAAGCTTCAAAGACTTTTTTAGAAATGCTTTCGTTTTAATTTCAAGTAATTTCACTTTGAATATAATTTATTATACTTGTACCAAAACCATTCTGTTAATCTTGAATGTCATCACATCAGTGTTTTTAAAGACTATTAATGTTGTACGACCTGTACCCTTCTTGGGACAGTCATTCTCCCCAAGAAGAGCACAGGTTATGCTACATTAGTGCAGCTAGAATGTTGTAGTATATGAACCCCATTCCTGTGAAATAAAAAGGTGATGATAATGATTCCGATTACAGAGAAGTCATATGTGATGTCTATTAATACCTGTGGTATAGCTCTGGCTCTCGTTTTTGAGGTGGAAGACTTCACTTATTCTTACTTTTCTTTTTCTTTACTTCATTAGGGGTGTGAGCTTATTTCAACTCCAGATCAGGACCACACTGACTTTACCAAGTGCCTTCAAGTGCTTCAAAAGAAGATAGAAGAAAAAGACCTGCAGGTAACATATACACCTACTTGATGGTCAAGGCTCTTATCATCACGGATTTAAAGAGCTTGTTTAAGGCTTTTATTTATCTGAAATAGTTAATTACTTTTGTGCTGTTCTTTTTAGATTTCTGTCAGGTTTTTTTTCTCCTGTATATCAAATAAGTCTGCACTTAGCTATAAAAACCTTAGCATGTGCACATAACTCAAAGGTCACAAATCTAAACATCTTATAGTGACAAGGTATAAAATGAGTGAACTGGACCGTGTCTGAGGTAATCAAAACTGAGAGCTCATTGGTGGCCTAAAGTGACTAGGCATTCTTCATCGCTGGTTCATTTTTGCCACATTGAGCTGCATGTATTTTATCATGTATCTGTTTAAATATAGACTTCAAAAAACAAACAAACAAATATGGCATTAATTTGGGCCATGGGCTGTCAGTTGAACACTCTTATGTAAACAAATCAAATATCAACTTTCCGTGTGTGTGTGTGCGTCAGAAAGAGAGAGAGAAAGAGAGAGATTTATATTTTAAGCCAAAGAAGGGTCTACTGCTTTACATGTATGTACTCTTTAAGGGTGTTCAGTGATTTTCACCTATAATCTCAATATTTAATCACATTACTTACTTAATTCATAAGTTTTTATTTTGCTGTTCTTTGGTATCTGTTGAAATGATAACAAATGGTATTTAAGTCTTTTCTTAATGAAGATCTATGAAATTACACCTAAACCATGGGATGACAATTAATTTTTTGCCTTCTTCTTTGGCCAGGGAAATAAGATAAGCTGAGATGCATGATCAATTATGTAATTTTAACCAGGAAAATACCCATATGTATTAGTATGCTTTTGGTAGCACTAACAACAGGAAATGCATGTGGACCCGTCCTCAGTAATCAAGTGAGAGAGGGCAGCCTTCAGGCAAGGCTCAGTCAGATCTCAGTCCTGCTTTGTAGACTATCTTTGGACTGGTTCTCTTGTTGTCCTTGCATGCCACCAGCAGCACAATTGAGGGATTAAGGCATGGGGGAGGAAGATGTGGCATCACTTTCACCATGATCAAACTTAACTCCCAACCTCTCTCCATGAAGCTTCTCCTGTATTTGGCAGAGGAGGCTGAGAGTATCCTGAGTTTCTTAGAATGCAATGAGCAGTGGGATTCATCCACATGGCTCACATATTCAAACCACATGGCTAATACACATTTGGAGGGATGGGATAGGCATTATACGATTCTAA
>PVHX01011017.1:0-66667 GCA_004024805.1 Geosciurus inauris
CCACTTCAATGTTTATAGCAGCTCAATTCACAATAGCTAAACTGTGGAACCAACCTAGATGCCCTTCAATAGATGACTGGATAAAGAAACTGTGGTATATATACACAATGGAATATTACTCAGCAATAAGAGAGAATAAAATTATGGCATTTGCAGGTAAATGGATGGAGTTGGAGAATATCATGCTAAGTGAAGTAAGGCAATCTCAGAAACCAAATGCCGAATGTACTCGTTGATAAGTGGATGCTGATCCGTAATGTGGGGAAGGACATGGGAACAATGGTGGATCTCTGTTCACAGGGGTGTAAGGGGGGAGGGGGCATGGGAACAGCAAGTGTGATGGAATATGATGGTCATATAACCCTAACTTTATGTAAGACTGCATATATGTTGTGATTCTATAGAACTTACAACTAGAGAATTGATATGTTATCCTCTATCTATGTACAATGAATCAATTTACACTGTTAACATGTAAGCCTAAATAAAAAAAAAAAAGTGAAAAAATCAGGACTAGTAAGACTTTCTTCCTTTGTCTCATTTTTCTGGGATCTTTTTTGAGAAGGATTCCTTCTAGTAATTGTTTTCCATTTTTCCTTTCCTCTTCCTCTGGTAGGTTTTGGAGAAGTCACAGTAAAGAGAGGTGCTCAGGCAACCTCTTGCCACATTTCCACAGCCTCTTAGGGCTGATGAACTCTTGAATTCTGTATGGTAATGGAGACTTAAACATATATGAGGCCTCAAAACATTTAGGAAGAATCTGATTTCCTTCAGATATGTTTTCTTCATCAAGAAACTTTAGTATTTAATTCAAATAATTTTTAAGGCTCCGTAGCACATGTGGTGGACTGTTGTTATAGGCTCCTTTCTAAGTTCTGCTGCTCAACTTGGAATATGGAATAGCCTGCTAGGTTAATGTACATTTGGCTTAACAAGATTATGACTGGGTGAACTAATTCCTTTATGATTTGCCAAGAATAAACAAAATAAATAAATAAATAAAAGTAAAAATTAAGAGAAGAGGGAGGAAAGGATCTACCACACTGGCAAAATGGTCAAACAACCTTTACCTTTTCCTGCAATGGCTCAGTCTCAGGCATAGCAGTTACTTCATGCTTGCTCTGATGATAATGTCTGACCATCTCTCTGAGCTTCTCCTGAGATGCCAAAAGTGAACAGTACAATATCTTCTGTCATGGAAGTTGATATGTGATCTAGGAGGGTTTGAGGCAAGTTGGAATGCTCTTTGCAACTAACAGTAAAATGAAATTAAAACTATTTGAGAGATTCACAGGGGAAAAGTGTAACCTGAAGAAACTTTGGCATTTTCCATAAGAGATGTCTTCTCATGAAAACAGCATCACTTTGGAAGTATCCAAGTTATTGAGCTCCTTTATGTTGTAGGGCTTTAGGTTTTCCCAAGTGAAGTGAAGAAATAATGGCTTAGTAATAGATATATTGATTACCTGTTTGTACCAATACCCACAGCCGTCACAGTTTGTCAATGTAAGGTTACTCTGCATACGTCTTTGGGAATCTATACTCTTCATTTAAAACATTGTCTTGGGCTGGGGATGTAGGTCAGTGGTAGAGCACTTGCATAGTATGCATGAGATCTCTCTAGCACCTTAAGAAACAAACAAAAGCAAAACATTTTCTTATTGTAACCCTCTATTGGACATCAGTGAAGACTGCTGTTACCCTAGGGCAACAATTGAGCTTACTCAGTGCTGTGGTATTGTTACTGTCTATGAGTCTATGAGTCTTGGGTTTGTTGTCTCTGCTCAGTAAAGAATTGAAGAACAGGACACAGAGATAGCAAGCAAGCAGTAGGTTTATTGCAAGGAAAACAGTAATAGATTTCTCGGAAGAGAAGGGGTCCTGGAGCTGGGAATCCTGTGGGGAATTTTTGGCTTATTCTTTATATGGTCCCTGGAGTTTTCTCCTTTTCTCATCTCCTTTCCTTTCTAAGTTCTCCTCACTATTGTTTTTTCTTTTCTTTTTTCTTTTTTGGTACTGGGAAGTGAACCCAGGGGGCCTTAACAACTGAGTCACATCCCCAAACCTTTTTTTTTTTTTTTTTTTTAATTTAGAGACAGGCTCTCATTGAATTGCTCAGGCCCTCACTAAGTTGCTGAGGCTGGCTTTGAACTTGCAATCCTCCTGCCTCAGCCTCTTGAGCCACTGGGATTATAGGTGTATGCTACTGCACCTGGATCTCACTATTACTTATTGGTGTCCTCCATGTCCACATGTTTTTCCTATTGGATCCTCCACTTAGGAGCAGAATTGTGTCCCCTGCTTGTGTCCATGAGCACTTTTATCAACTCAGAAGTTGACCTCATCGGAAGACCTTTTCCTGCTTCTTTGGTTTGGACTTAACCCTGAATTCCTCACTTACTATCTTGCCCTGGCACCTTCTCCCTTCTACATCTCCCTTAGTATGGATGAATATTTCCCAAAGGTCCATGTGTATAGACTAGGTCCCCAGGATGGTGGTGGTATTGGGAGGTGTTATGGACCATTAAGAGGTGAGGCCTCCTGGAAGATTTTTAGGTCACTGGGAACAATACCCCAAAGGGAACTATGGGGAAGAGAGCCTGTCGTCTGTCTGCTCTAGTTTAAAATGTAAATATTCTTTCTGGCAATGAGCTTCTGTCATGACAGCTGCCTTTGACAGAGACCCAAGCTATTGGATCCACTCTGTCTTGGACTTGAACATCCAGAACTGTGAGGTAAAATAAACCTATCTTTACTTTGAAAGTAGCCTGTGCCAGGTATTTTGTTATAGTGATACGAAGCTGACTAATACACTTCATATGGGAAATAGATCTGGTGTCATCAGGTTGAGATCCCATGTGTGCTTTCTTGCTGGTAGAGTGGCAGCTCTGCTACATTGGCTGAGGGATGTTAATCATTGAATTATTGCCTCTTAGCTCTCTCTCCTTCCCCCACTTTTCTCCTGTTTTCTGCCTCTCTCCATATTTCTGTTTTTACTTTCCTGAGTATGTTTCTTGCTACTTCAAACTTCTAAATCTTCTTTCAGTCTTCTGAGGACCTAAACACATGGACTCCAACTCCTGTTATAAAAATCTGACATAGAGATTAAACAAAGAGAAATGATAAGGGTTCCAAGAGAATATGGAATTATGGCTTATGCTATGACATTTTTGTAGAAATTATAGAGTGGTCACTCAAAAAATTGAAGAGATCCAAGTTATTGTATTCAGAATTTGTTTGTGATCACTTGTAGGGATTTAGTAGTAGATTGACCATTTTATTGAGAGGGATGTTTATGTGAAATATCTTTACTCATTTAATGATGCAGGCAGTAAAGGATTTCAGAGTTAAAGTAGTATGCTGGACACTTTGTCTTCTGTTAAAGGAAACCAAAATTGAAAAAAATGATTACTCTTGATTTCTATTTTTTTTTTCCAGAAGTGACATCTTACTACCATAGCTTAATAAAAATAGGATGGAAATGTTAGTTTGAATAAATGAAGACCAAATAATAGAGTATATTATCTTCTTTATTTTTGATTGACTTTTGTTTTCAAATTTAATGTGGTCATAGCAAAAGAAAAATAGGGCTAAAAGTTAATAGCAAAATCAATAGTACCCCATTCCCATTCCATATCCTTTTCCCTATAGGGAACCAATTCCAATGCTTTTCTGATGTTTTTCTCCATTTTATTCAATAATATGCATGTACTGCTTTTTGTTGGTTCATCAGTTTTAGTTATTACCTATAGATTCCTATAGTGGTAAATGAGGATCATGTAAGCCATTTTGCATATTCCTCTATTTACTGACCCCTATATACTGATTTCACATTCTGATACTAATACTAAGGATAATACATATCTTGAGTCTACTAGTGTTCATTAAAATCCCAGGCTATACACTCAGATTTTGATGCAGCAGTTACAGAAAGAGCTTATTTTTATATGATAAGCATTTTTATTTTAGGAAATGGATAATTCTTATGCACATGTCCAAGGAGGAAATACAAATAAGAGAATCTCTGGCCTTAGGTTTGGCTCTTTATTCTTTTCAAGGTGTCAGTCAATAATTTCCAAAATTGTGGAAGTTATAAAATTGTATTAATTGGTAAGCAATGACTCAGGGATTCTGCTTTAATGAATTGAAAAGATGAATTTTAAAATTCCATGCAAATTGTTTATATATAATTATGTAATTGATGTTTATAAATAAGCATTTGCTTGTCCCTAAACATAGCAAACATGCCCTCCCCAAGAGAGTTTGCCAAGGAAAGCATAAATTTTAACTTGACTTTTTAATCAAGTGACTTATAATTTTTAAAATTGTTCTGAATTGCTTCCTTAGATTTCTAAATACATTTATATTCGTCTGGGAAGTGCATTTGTGGGAGAGGAAGTTGTTGTTAGGGTCAAAAAAGTTGAGGTTCACCCAAATGTTGGGGCAAGCACATAGGAGTAAGACCTCCACAGCCCAGCTCTAAGTAAATGGTTGGAATTTGGGGCCTAAGATGAGGCCAAGGTTCCCAGGAGGGCAGAGCCTATTTCCAGGAATCAGGAGTGCATGATGCTTATACATGCAGGGAGGCAAATATCAGATCCTCTTTAGGAAGTTTTACTTGAAATAAGGAGGATGTGCCTTTCAGTCTAGAGTTCAGAGACAGAGAGAGAAGTAGCCCTAATTCCTGGATGCTAGGCATAATAAATGCGCAGTGATTAAAGAAGGGACTGAGGTAGAAATCCAGCCTGAAAACATGAGTCAGGCTGGGAGAGAACAGATGGGGAGGCTCCATTAGCATTTAGTGCTCATTTCAGGTCGCAGGCTTGTTTGTCCATGAACAAGATTTGGGGAGTAACAAGGGACAGGGAAATATGTTCTTATGTTTCTAGTGCCTATAAAGAAAATCACTGGAGATAGAGATGCCAGAATATTTTAAATCTTCTTATCAGTCTTTCACATTTATTTAGAAACTGAAAGAGCATTTATTAATTAGTGTGTCCAGCTGCAGAGAGCTTTAGAAGGCAGGGAGAGGAATGACAAGTTGATCTAAAAGCTGATGCCCATTATCAGGAGGTATTGGGATAAAAACTCAAGAACTCTTTTGGAGTTTTAGAAATAATATTAGACCCTCTACTTTAGGTTTGACACTAGAATATTATATTATCTCTTGGTCCAGCATGGTAAGAAGGGTGCTTCAGTATGAAGCTCCTCTGCAGAGTTGAGAAGAGGGTAGAAGAGTTAGTTGAGCCTGGGTGACGCCCTACTTTCTTTTGCCCTGATTAGTCTGGGAACTGGGTAAGGGCTGTAGCTCTGGGTAGAGAGATTTGGATGGGTGTTAAGGAAACAGGACCAGGGAGAGTCAGGGTAATGAGGTAAAAGATAATTTTATAGACAACATAGAAGTTCATCTGTCATGAACTATGAGTTCTCTGCTGGATTATTTCTCTGTCATGGATCAACTTAGTGTAAGGATTGCATGGGTTTTGGAACAAGGGGAATATGGAAACTTCTCATTTGCTTCTTTGGATAAAACTTCTAAGCAAGCAGCTGAAAAGGCCATTTAGTTGGCTTCAACACACCAGGGTCTGATTCTTTTAGGTCCCAATTTACTTATGACAATGACCATCTTATGAGAACATCCTGCCTGGAGCATATTGGAGAATGAATAGTTAGCTCCTTGGGGCCATCAGATTGATTACACGAATTCAGTTACTGAAATGAAAATGGCCACTGTGTTTATTTATGAAAGTGCTTTGTTGGTCTTCTAAGTTGAAGTTGATGACAGATGTGTTTTTAGGGAAAAAGTACAAACTCTAGAGATGTAAGCATCTGTTCTTTCTCATTCTTGCCTTTTAGTCCCACTCTTCAGTTTTTACCCACACAACAGACTTGTTTGCTTTCTTTCTTTCTTTTTCTTTTTTTTTCTACTGAATACCTGAAAATATGAGTGTCAATGACTAATGTGGATTCTTGACAGTTTTACTGGAACAAAATTGGTGTTTTCTGGCTTTGATTGCCCATATCTGGCTGGCGTTGTGGGTGGCTGTTGATGACCTCTCTCTCTCTGTCTCTCTCTCTCTTTCTCTCTCTCTCTCTTTTTTTTTTTTTACTACATAGCCCATATGGCATTACAGTCTGCTAAGTGAACTTGCCAATTTAAGTGATGATGTACAGTGTTTCAGTGGGACCATAGAGTTCATTTCTATGACCCAAATGTGCGGCTGTACTTGAATTTGTTTATCATGGTTATGAGAATTACTTCATGGAGGTAGACCTCAAGAATGTAAAAGTCAAAGCATTTAAGTCAGTGGTTCTCAAAGTGTGGTCCTCAGACCCCTGGGAGTCCCCAAAACCATTTCAGGGTATTTGTGAGGTTCAAACTATTTCTATCAAAATACTAAAACATTATTTGCCTTTTTTGCTGTTCATATTTGCTTGGACGGTGATTAAAAGTGCTACAGCCTGGGCACAGGTCAAGTAGTGACCCTAACATGCATTATCCAGCACTGTGCACTCTCAGTAGCAAAGGAAAGAGAAAGAAAAAGGTTGTCATTTTTCTTAAAAATGTCCTCAGTGAAACTAAAAATTGTTAGCTTTTATTAAATCTTACTCTTGACTATATATTGTTTTAACATGGGACATTAAAAATAAAAAGATGTCCTGCATATTGAAGTCCTGTGGCTATCTGGGAGAAATAATGCATTTGTGTTTATTTGAATTGTGAATAAGGTCAATCACTGTTTTCATGGGATTCCATTTTTACCAGAAAGAATGACTTGACAGACACATAATGGTTACTCATAACTGGATATTTCTCAGACATTTTCTCAAAAATTAAAAAGTAAATGAGCATGTCACTTCAAGGAAAGCAAGTAGTAGTATTTATTGCAAGTGATAAGTTATAAACTGTCAAGTGAAAACTCAAATTTGGAAAACTTTTATTTGCACTGTGAGCTTGGCAGCTTTCTAATGAAGGCTTTTCTGAAGCTAATAAATGCATTTTTTCATATTTAATAATGAACTACCTAAATCAACATTTTCCAAATGACCAATGCATAGTGTTACAAAAACCTTAGGCTTGGATAGAATATCCACTCAAAGTACAAGATAGAGCAATGAATTTTAATGTAAGAGGATAGTTTATTAATGTGTTTTGTATTCCACATTACAACCAACTTTTAACAGTGTTGAAAATTTTGGTATACTATCAAAGAAGAGTATCCACAATTGAAATGGCTATTAATATCCGCTATTTTCTAACCACACAATTGTGTAAGGTTAGATTTTCTTCATACACTATACCCTAAACAGCACAATAAAATAAACTGAAAGAAGCAAATGGGAGAATCCAATATCTTCAATTAAGACAGCTATCACAGAGATTTGCAAAAATGTAAAATAATGCCACTCTTCTCACATGTTTGTTTTGGAAAATATAGCTATTTTTCATAAAACGGATTATTTATGTTCACATGTAATGAGTTTTTGTTATTTTAAAATGACTATTTCTAAACAATTTTAATTGCTAATACAGTAATATCAATAGATGTAACTCATATCAACACCTTTGGTAGGTTCAATGATTTGTAAGAGCATAAAAGGATTCTGAGTCAAAAATGTTTGAAAACTATTGGTTTTGTCTATGTTTTCCACATAGCATGGCACAGATTAGGGGATTATGGCTGGTTTTCTTAGCATCGCCACTTTTCTTTGGTTCTCATATGTCTGTCAGAAATGCCCATGACATCTTTGCTGACCCTCAGCCTTGATTCTCTGAGATATGAACATTGCCCACCTGGAAGGAGGCACCAGCCATGGACTCCACCCACCTGTAGTGGAGAGGAGCCTGTGTAATAAGAGCAACTGTCACTGTGTTTCTCACTGGCTAACTCTGTGGAGAGATGGACAGTCAGGCTGAGCAGATGGCAATTAGCCACAATGATGAGGCTAATTCTTATCTAAATTAATACTGAAGCCATGCTTCTCTAAAGACAGAATTAGAATCTGGAAAAGTGACTGTGAGTTCATCATCGAGAATACCATCATCATAATGGAATATTACAATGGGCAATAAAACATGAATTATGGAAACTCATAAAAAGTGCTCACTAGAACTGCTCAACTACAGAACATACAATGCCCAGTGGTATTGCAGTCTATCAATGAAAATTTGCATTTTTTATAGAAAAAGACATTATGCTAGGCACTAGGATACAGTTGTAAACAATGGATATAGACCTTGACTATACATATAAAATTATTTATGCATGTTGAGTCAAATCTTAAGGTCATAAATGAAAAACAATAATAGATGAATAGGGACCTCAAACTTCTCATATTTTCAAAATGTAATTCAAATTTCAGTATCCAGGGGATCAGTGGCTAGAAATGGGTGTGAATTCATGTTCCTGTCATCCCTGCCTCTTCAGAGCACCATGGCCCATGCTGGGAAGAGGCACAGGGAAGGGAGTTGAACCTTATTGCTCCAAGCTTTGTGTCCTTGCCAATCCGAAGCTCCTGCCTGGTTTTACGCTGTTTACTCCGCTCCTTTGACCTGAAATAGCCCAGTCTCAGCCTCACTGGTGGTCCTGTGAGTCCCACCCAGTGGGAGTTACATGGAGTAAACAAGCCTTTTCCTTGAATCTTTGTTTCCACCGTTACTGCCTACTGAGGAGCCTATGAGGGATCTACTTATCTACAGCATGTCACTATTTTAAGGTCTCTCTCTGGGAGTCAGGGATTGAGAGGCTAGTTTACTAGGCTAAAAAGACAGGAGAAAGACAAGGTTGAAATATTCCTTGGCATATCCTATAAATACCCTCTTTAAAGGCATGGAAACCACATATCCCACATAATCTGCCTGGGGAATTTGTAGCCAGCTATGTTTTCAGAGGATGTGGGAGGTAGAGTTTTCATACTATGGTATTTATAAATATTCCAGAAATGTCAGGCATTGGTTGGGTGACCTGGTTTATAGAATTGCAAAAGAATTGTGTTGAAGCCTAAAAGTCTTTTTATTTTCTATAGTAAAATATAGAAATGTATAAGCTCCTGAGATATCTTGTACTGACAGTATCCTACAAAACAACAATCAACAAACAAATTAAAAAACAGAACAAATACTGTAAGAATGGTATTTAGAAAACATAATTGGAATCCAGAAAAATATAATTCAAACTTGAGTTCATATAGTGCTTGTATATGGGGAGAAAGGCTTTAGGGAATAGAGTTTGCTCAGTTAGTTGATTGCTCAATAAAAAAACAAAAACTTGTTTAACAAAAATTGTCACTAAGAATTGCCCCAATTTGGAAAAGCACAATAGCTATAGATTCTTTTTTTTAATATTTATTTTTTTTAGTTGTAGGTGGACAGAATATCTTTATTTTATTTTTATGTGGTGCTGAGGATCGAACCCACTGCCTCACGCATGCTAGGCGGGCACGCTACCACTGAACCATAGCTCCAACACCTATAGCTATAGATTCTTACAACTGACCTACAGAAGTAAATTGAAGTCAATCAGCATTTTTCAAATTGTGCTCCTTATTGTATTGTGCTAGAGTATGTTCATGTGCCATGATAAAGTTTCTGTGTTTAATTAGGTTTGAGAAACACCATATCCTATATTCTCCCAATTGGATATCCATATCTGTTAATGGATTAAAAAAAGTCATGCAATAAAGAAACCTATTTAACTTTATTTAACCCAACCACATTCATTTCTTTGTAGATATCTTGTCATGGAGCCTCCATTAACTTTTATGTTATAAAATGCTATAGGAGATCACTTGATGTAAATTATACTCATATTTTTGATGGAAAAGTGTGACTTCTTTGAGCTTCTACTGTCTCTGAAAGAAAACTAAGGTGCATGTTGGCATATGTTGAAAAGGAATTGTCATTGTCTTTCATGTCTGGCTAAGTCCTTCATGTGGGAAAATAGGCAGCCAGGCTGGGGATATCACAATTAGCTAAAGGGATTCTGTGTGCTAAGGGTCATAGTCATCTATTTCATCCGTCCTTCTGGACCTCAAGTGCATGATGGTGACGGCACCCTTCAAAGTGATTTTTCTTCTTTTAACAGAAGAAGCATTTTAAAGAAAATGGTAACACAGTGACCTAGTATACCTGTGGGGTTGCCTCACGTATAAATAGGTAACACCAGCCTATTTGTGGCCTGGGTAAAGGAAGCGTGTCAGGATGTGTTACTTTCTATAGTGAGATGAAATGATTATCCCAATCCCCCAAACAAACTCCTCCTTAGGAAAACAAACACTAGCACGTTTATTTTATAAAACCTGTGTAGAACTTACATAAATATATTGTGACAGCAGCTGTCATACTGTATATGTCAAGAAAGTGCTTTGAAACTTTATGCAAATACATGGGCAATGTATACACTACTGTGCACCCCAAAGACTACCCCATGTGTTCTTGGTGCCAAGGAAAACACAAACGTTATCCAACTAATTCAGAAGAAAAGTCACCACAGCCCTGTACCTTTCATAGCCTTATTCTCTTGGCCAGTGAAACACACTTTGACTGGCTAGCTTGAAGGTTGTAGTGGGGACAGGGCTGTACAAAGTTTTACCAGAATTCGTATAGATCAAGCACTGTGGGGGGCAATTTAAGTATATTTGTATTTATAAATTTCACAGCAGCCTTGTTTGAAATAAAATAACCAAGACTCAGATTAAAATGAATTGCCCAAGGTCACTCATTATTTCATTAGTTAATGATCATTATAGTGTTAGTTCTGATCAGTTAACATTCTTGTGATCTGAAGAGAGTACTGCATATTCACAAGTGTGGGTTATGGTGGCTGTGGCCCTTACTAGTTAGACTGTACATTACTTTTTTTGTTATAAAGAGCTATCCGATAAGGTGTGTTCATGGACTATGGATGAAAATCTAAAACTAAAGGTCTCCATCTCCCCTCCAGAAACTGTTAAAGTGGAAAACACAGTTACATTTACATTATACTCTGCATTAGGTATAGTTACAGATTATTGTGAAATGATTATTTTGTGTTTTTTGTTTTGTTTTGTTTTAAGAAGGTGTTTTGGTTAGGCTAGGACAAAGGGTATCATCTACTGAGACTTTTAACTTGTCCAGACTGAGGTGGCCTTAAGGCTCAAGTTTTGGTCCATCTTCCCCAAACCTTCCAAGGCACTCTTTTTCTTTGGAATCACAAGTGGTCCATTCTTTTGAATCAATCCTGCTGGAAAAACGCTTTCTGTCACAGTAATAACACATGCCATGGTGGGAAAATGGGCAACCACAAGAGGATAAGGGTTCAAAATCAATATTTCTCAGAGGGTCTTAAGGGTTTTGCTTGAAAAAGCAGAAGCTTTCTTAAAACATGGAAATGAAAGGAGCAGTGTTTGCACTAAAATTGTTCATAGCAAAAATTTTAAACGATTCTATTCTCAAACATTCCCAACTCCAAAGGTTGGTTGAACATGTCTGTGATCTGAAGAAGGTTCTGTGTGCAACCCAATGTTATGGGCAAAAAGATGTGAATCTTCATAAAGAGGACATTCACTTCATGCAATAGGCATGAAACATCTGTGTCAAAAACTCTAAATTTTCTGTATTATTAGGTTTGTAGAAATAAAAGTATTCATGAATGTGAAACTTATACCAAATTCCAGATACAGGTGATGAATCAATAGCTTGAGAGAAAATAAGAATTTTAAAATGTTTATGAAATCTTGATTCCTCTTGACATGAGCAGACCTGTGCCTTCAACTCAATATCGACAGGAAATAGTTCTACATTCTAAATCAAAAAGGAAAATCGGCAACCTATACGGTTCAGAGGAACGAGCCCATGGGGTTGAGAGTTCCTTCAGACCCCAGGTTGTATCTCTTACTACTTTGAACCAAAGTTGCTTAACTCCTTCTAAGTTTTAATTTATTCATCTGTGAATTGGGAAGAAAATGGTATCCTGTCTCATAGAGTTCGTGTGAAGATAAGATGGTAGTAAAACTTTTAACCCAGGACCTGGTGCATGGTGAACTCACTATTAGCTATTGCATATGGTTAAGGTCAAATTAATTTGGAATTCTAGCATATATCCTGACCTTGAGCTAATTATGCACATTGAGTTACTTGTTTATGTAAGTTCTCTGAACTTGGCGACCAAACATAGTAATGGTTATTGAATCTCTTTATTAATAACATTGATCAATTTAAGAAGTGATTTTCTGGATTTCTTGGTCAAAAAAGGGCTGGGTATGCAGCCATATATGTAAACCTTCACTTCATTTGACTGTTTTTAAGGTATCATGCTGTTTCTAAGACCATCATTTCATGTTAGTCTTGCATAGTGGAATGGTGGATATTTCTGAATTAGTCCTGGACATTTGCCCCAAGAATCTTCCCCTTCAATACTGGTCTTTGAAGAGAGCCCCAGGTGTGTCCTGAAGGACTTCTCTGGCAAATTAATCACTGAAGCCCTGATTGTTCTTCTGAGTGGATTAGACATCCTCTGATTTCTACTCAAAGGTGGGTTTCCAGTCTTCTTCCCTGGCCTTCATAGGCACCATGGGATTGTTCATGATTTTACTTGAAACGTTTAGGGTAGTCCTGGCAAGTCCTTGAACTTCTGTCCTTCTAGCTATGGCCTTAAAAAAATTGTCCAGAACGATTTTCTAAAATAGGGTACTAATTGTGTTGCTTATGTAGAACTTTCTACCGTACTTTTTTTTTTTTTTTTTAAATTGGAGATGGACACAATGCCTTTGTTTTATTTATTTTAATGTGGTGCTGAGGATTGAACCCAGTGCCTTCCATATGCTAGGCAAGTGCTCTACAACTCCAGCCCTCTGCCATACTTTTTAATGAAGCTAAAATTTTAACTTATCCAGTCCTATAATTCTCCATTCATCTTGAAAAAGACCTTTGGTGTGGTCAAACATTTTGTCAGAATGATGGAACTGTTGTCCATTCAGATCTCATGCCTGGCTGTGAGCAAGCTTTTTATCCAGCAGCAGGCTTACTGAAGCATCCACTTCCTTCTGGACTCTCCCAAGCAGGTTCTGGCCTATGTTCAAGATGATGGTACTGAATCTGGCTTAATATTATTGATTCAATGTAGCTCATTGTTTCCACAACAGGCTAAACACTTTTTCTTCCTACTTGGCTAATGTCTGAGTCTGTTGTCTAAGAATCTGCTTATGCCATGTGGATGTATGTCGTTTTATATTAGCACATGCTGAACTTCATTGACATCAACTATCCTTCTATAGAAAGATGGAGTCTTCCTAGAAAGAGTTCTTGATAAAACCATGAAGGAAAGCTATCAGTTTCCTGGGCTGGGAAAGAGTTCATTTCCTGCCATCTCTGTCTGCCATTTTTTCCTTGCTCAGTACTACTACCAGTTTCCTAGGACCTTTTGTTCTCAGCCTGGCATGGACACAACTTCCCCATTATTGATTGTACACTGTCACTAATATCCTGATGGCCTCAGGTAACAAAACAATGAGAGGGTCTCTGTTGAGGAAGCAAAGACCAACATCACTTTCCTTTTGGTTGGTTCTACTCAGTTATAGGAATCCCAGATCTGTAGAGCCTGTGCCACAAAGGCCTTAGTGACACAGTTCTTTTTAGTTTTTCTTTCAGTAGTCTTTCTCATCTAGTACCAGAGACACAGGCAACCATGGTACTGGAAATGGAATGATTTGAGTGATAGATGTGTTCCATCTGTGGTAATTTCTTTCTGAAATCAGGTTCAGTCACTAGGTGATTCTGTCATGTTTCATCTCTTCTTCCCTGAGGGTGGATTTTCTCTCAGGAAAAACCAATAAGCATCTCTCCCCTCCTTGAACTTGCCCAGACATGTCAGCACACTCTTTAGCCCAAGTTGGGACCCCCCACCACAGCTGGTTCCAACAGACTGTGTACTTCTTTTCCTTTGATCATATTTGGCCTCGTTTAGAATCATCCGGAGAGCTTGCCAAGATTGGGTTGCAGCCTGATTATCTCAAAACACAAACTTAAAATTGGTTGACAAGACCAATACCCAGAGGTGCTGCTAGTTTGAATGAATAGTGCCAGAAACTTCTAGTCTCTCTGGACTATATTCCTTGATGGAGGCCAGAGTGTTTATTGTAGAGCTCCATGACATTGTACTTACATTTTAGATTTTTGTTAGAATTTTGGGAAATTTTCACCTGATACAAAAGAGAGACTGCACATAATCATATATACTAAATAGACATTTTGGTACTTTTTATTTAAAGGCCATGGTGTCTGATACAGAGAAACTCAAATGTTTGTTTAATGGGTGAATGAAAGCCAAAATGCTGTGACTAGTCAGTTGCCTTGCAAAAATCAAGATGAAGTTTAACTGTAATCTTATTTTTCAGTAGTGTGTTCAGACATACTATACTTAGGAAACCCTCAAAGTATAATTTAGTCAAAATAATGAGGGGAGTCCAGATATATCTTAATTAAGAGCAATTCACTTCAAGACAACCAGTGTTTTTGCAGGTCAGGAAACCTCACTGGAGCACACACATTTTTTGAGTTACTTTCAGCTGTAACTGGCAACCCAGCGAGTAGGTGTTTAGTCAGAAACCAAATACTTCAGATGTTCCTAGGGTCTCTCTGTGGAGCCAGGCTCTGTGGAAGACAGAACAGTAACGTGACTTCTGCCCTCAGGGAACACTCTACCTTGTTTGGGGCAAGTGGTGCACCTCTATGCAACATTATGGGAATGAGATAAAACAATGTATCAAAATGCAGTACAGATGAACTATTTTAGGTGGTCAAACTTACAGGTCCGTTGGCTGCTGATGCTTGGGTTTCTGTCTTTGCCGTCCAGTATCTCTAGACACTTTTGACTCGTCGGAGGCCTTCACATGTCATCCTGCTTAATGCACAGCAGCTTGCTGGGGGCTGTGGCATAGACAGCCTGGGGAACATGACATCCCTCCCTCCTGCATGGTGCTGTTATTTCCTTCTTTTTAGGAGTGGCTCATAACTCATAGGAGGTGTGAGTTCTGAGTGATTGTTCTTTTCATCTCCCTGGAAACAGGCCAGGCTGTAGCTAGAGCGTTTGATGTGTCAGCAGCAGGCTCGTAACAGCCCTGACTACCTACATGATGATGAAAGGTCGAACTTTGATAAAAATGACAAAAAAAGGAAAGGGGCTCTTTTTTCCCCCCTTTTGCGCTCTCTCTCTCTCTTTTTTTCCCCTGGGTGGCAGTTGAGAAACATACTACCAGGGTGGTCTGTAAAGTCTCTGGGAATCTGAAATTTTAGGAGGGTGCTCTCTTGTGGATTTACTTGTTTATTGATTGTTTCGGAGACAGAACACCGTGCTAGCTGGCATGGCAGGGCAGACTCTCAGGGCCCTTATCAGCAAGCTCCCACCTCTGCTTGGTGGGCCAGAAGGGGTGTCACCTTCCTCAGAGCAGATCACTTATGTTCCAGCTGTCCTTCAGCACTTTCTTCCATACACCAAACAAACCAGGGCTGGCAAATCGATTTGGATCCTAGCACTTCTCCTTACCCCTCGGTTCCCAGGGTATTTGTTCAGCGATCTCCTCTGAGCTTGGTCCCATGGGGTGGTCTTATCTTCCTACTTCTAAAATTGACAAAGAGGGGAGTGAAATACATGTGGAAAACTACAGCCAGTTGGAATGGACCTCAGATGGGAACCCAGTCATATCCGTGACTCGTGTGTTAGCCAGAGTGGAAAGTTTGGGTGTTAAGAAGGGGATAAATTTCTAAATGTTCTTTTTCAAAACAAAAACATAAACAGAGCTCCCTATCATTCAGCTAAGTGACAGGGAAGATGAGACAACTTTTACCTTTAAGTATGAAACTTAGCTAAATGCAATACTGAAACAACATTTGGAAAATAAGACTAACGGAACACAAAGTAAGGATTTGTCCATCACCTAATTTTTATTAATCTAATATTTATTTCATGAAATTATGGCGTTTGGCTTTGCCCCAGTGTGCATTAGGGGCCCAGCACCGTCTCCATAGCTGAGCCTGCTCACTTGGGAAGTTGCTGAAAGACAGCTTCTGGCTGTGGTATCAGTAGACGCAGGGCATGTGGTATGTGCCATTCAATCCATCCACTGAGACCAGGATAGGCATTTTCCTACAGTTTTGGCAAGAATCTTGGAGTATGATGAACATAGTCAAACTCTTTGGGAGTCATTTGTCTGACCATGTAAGAACACTGACATCCCTGCAGGACTCACTGGCAGGGCCAAAGGGTGGCCAAGTCCTACAGCTTAGTAGGAGCTTCAATTTAAGGGGTCCGTACTGACCAACAGGACTGGCATAGTACCTTCAAAGAGGCCTGTGGGTTACTAGGACTGTTTTCCTACTTCATTCACTCTGTAAAATTTCCTTTTGACGCTGTCTGTCAGCACTTATGATGTGCCTGTGAGAATAAGAAGAGAGTGAATAAAACGAGACAGTCAGATTGTCTGGTTTGAAGTTCAACTTCTAGTAGGAGGAAGGACAAATAGGGAGCAGACTTGAGTTTTTTTTCAAGATTTGCATTGAGATTCTTGGCTATCTTCCTGTCTTGGAAATATTGCAAACACTAGCTTCTTCAGGGATGGGGAGACTATTTTAGTGTGTTTTAGTGGCATTCTTCCTGAAAGAAACACACCTGGGATTACACAGAGAAATCAAATATCATTTCTTAATTGTGGTAGGCAGAATAATACATTCCCTGACCCCAAGATATCCATGTCTTAATCCTTATGACCTGTGAATATGACTTTCCACAGTGAAAGAGATTCTGTAGCCAGGCATGGTGGTACACACTTGTAACCCCAGTGGCTCCGGAGGCTGAGGCAGGAGGATGGCAGGTTAAAAGTCAACTTTAGCAATGTAGTGAGGCTATAAGCAACCTTGTGAGACCCTGTCTCAAAGTAAAAATAAAAAAGGGATGGGGATTTGGCTCAGTGGTTAAGTACCTTTGGGTTCAATCCCTGGTACCAAATTTTTTTTTAATAATCAAATAATATTTTGCAGATGTAATGAAGTTAAGGATTTTGCCTTGCAGAAATTATCTGAGATAATATTGGTTGCCCCTCTTTCAAGAGTCCTCATCAAAAGGGAGGCAAGAGCATCACTCAGTGAAGGAGATGAAGTTATAGGAGATAGGCCAGAATCAGGGAAGATTTGAAGAGGCTACATCTATGGCTTTAAATGGGGAGTGAGGGACCATGAGCCAAGTAAGCAAGATTACCTCTAGAATCTGCAAAAGGCAGGGAAACAGATTCTCCCCCAAAGCCTCCATGAGGAATACAGTTCTGCCCACACCTTGATTTTTGCTCAGTGAAGTGAAATTCAGACTTCTGACCTTTAGAATTGTAAGTTGATAAATGCATGCTGTTTTAAGCTACCAAGTTTTCATGGTAATTTTTCAGCAATAGGAAACTGAAACAATATTAACAGCACTACAGTTGGACTTGGAAACATGGGTTGATGGGAAAAGCAAAAGAAATTTGTTTCAGACTTTGGTTCTTAAGATGGAGCACTGGCTCATGGTTCTCTGAATAGGTAATGAAGTATACAAGAGTGTTTCTGTTTTTTTCTGTCCAGTGGGTCCTTCTCAGTGGTTGTTGTTTGTTTGAGATTTTTATGGGATGTAATGGGCATTCAGGTGAAGCTTTGCTGACATGTTTGGCTATCTGTGTGTAAAATTAAAGTAGAATTTTATTTTATCACTTGGAAACAGAAACCCATATGTAGCCATAACATTCAGGTTCTCAGGGCAGAAAACTTTCAGGACCTGCACAGATTATAGAGGTGGTCTCAGTGCACAATTCTACCACTCTGCTTCGTTTACAACTTCAACTCACCCCTTGCCCCCTGTCCTCCTCCTTCCCAAGTCCCAAGAAAAGAGGCCTACAGCCACCAGTGGATTGAGCCTGGTTCTTCTGTCAGTGAGAAATGCTCCCCATGAAAAATGGGCTTCATTCTTAAAAATACATGTCTTGAGCACATATTAGAAGCTATGGTATGTGCTAACTGCTAGAGGAACTAACATTATACAAAAGTCTCAGGTCCTGCTTGCTGGAAGCTCCTGCTAATGAGACATTTTGCAAAGTAGAGTGCCTTGGGCAGCAACGCCATCTACATCTGAAAGAGATGTTAGAAATGCATGCTCCTGGACCATGGTTTGAAGAAATCCTAGTCTAGTACTATCTTCACCTAGTAATGACTTCAAATCCTCAGGAAACATGTGGCAATGTCTGAAGGCATGTTTGGTTGTTACAACCAGAGGATGAAGGATGCTACTGGTATATATCAGGTAGGGACCAGAGATGCTGTTATACATCTTGCAATGCATAGGACAGTCCTCACAGCAAGGAATTAACAGATCTGAAATATCAGTAATTTGAAGTTTGAGAAACACCTGTCTAATGGGTAAGTCTGATACCTGCACATAAATTATTACACCACAGTGGTATATACATTCACAAATATATCCTACCATCATTGGATATTGTGTACATCATAAATACATTTTAGTCAACCATGGACTGCATGCATTGCCTAGTGATATTGTAGCTGTCTTAGTTTGTGTAAGTACACTTAGTGATGTTCAAGTAACAAGGAAATTGCCACATGATGTAGTTTCCAGAATGTATCCTCTTTGTTAAGCAATGCATAGCTGTGTATGTGTGTGGCACCTACCTGTGCATCTCTCTTTCTCATCTTTCTATATATTAGAGATATACATACAGAGATAAGATATATATGTTACATCTCTCTATAGATTCACATAGACATATGTGTGGTATGTATGTGAAGAGAGCAACAGAGAGAGCGAGTGAGTGAGTGCTGGTCTGTGGGCTTTACTGAGGAATCCAGGGTAGGCTAAAAGCTCAATTTCCACACCTGGCAGCTCATCAGGGCCACGTGGTATATCAGTCAAGTTCCTTTCAGGAGGCTTATACAATACTTGTTATTCGAATAGAGAGAATGAATTATAAAAGACTATTAAGAAGGTATAAAGTTGTTAGCTTGGTAACAGAAAGGGCAAAAAGGGAAATCTAAGGTATCATGGAGGCAGCAGCATCTATGGGGTGAACCCCCCACCTCTAGGGTGGGGGAACAATGGAAGAGTGTAGAATTTTAAAACTTACAGGAGAGGCTATGTGGATCTGAAGTTCAAACCTCTGCAGAGGGGTGCCCTCAGGCTCGAGGTGGGCGGTGAGATGAAGCTGGTTTTATTTGCATGAAGTTGGCAAAACTGCAAGCTTGGTTCAGATGCTGATAGGGGGACATGACTTGGTTGTCCAGTGAGGCAGCGTTTCTAGGGTGAGGCCCATAGGAACAGATGGCCACAGGAAATAGCAGAGGAACTAGTTCTTCCCTCTGGTGCAGAGATGTGGTGGGCAGAGTCACAGCCTCAGCACCAACACGCAGGGTGTGCATGGGAGAGTCTGGAGTCAGAACACACAACTCAATAACTGGAATGTAGTTGTAAGTTTAATAAAGTACAGGTGCCTGGGTACTACATCAGAATCAGTGATGTGAAGCCCTCAGTATCCTTTTTCAAGAACTCCATGAGTAATTCTGACTCAGGCTAGATTGGGAATCTGAACAGCAATGAGGAGCTATTACAGGTTTACAGGCATGAACATGGCATATCCTTACTTGTGTATTCAAAAGCAAAGTCTTTCAATTGAATTGCAAAGACAGATAAAGGGCCTGTGTTGGTGGGTTATAAATTAGGTATGGGGATGGATGATAATCACCTTTATCCTCTGCTTCTTCCTCAAGGGAGGAAGTTCTTTTTTTTTAACTTTAAAAAATATTTTAAAATTGTTTGTTTGTTTATTTGTTTATTTTCTTGGTACTGGGGATTTATTTATTTTGTTGGTACCAGGTACTCGACCACTGAGCCACATCCCCAACCCTATTTTGTGTTTTATGTGGAGACAGGGTCTCACTGAGTTGCTTAGTGCCTTTCCCTTGCTGAGGCTGGCTTTGAACTCGCGATTCTCCGGTCTCAGCCTCCCATGCCCAGCTCAGGGGAGGAAGTTCTTACCATCTAGTTGATAATACTTCATGTCCTAGCTGAGACACTGTGCAGCCACTGGTAGGCGACAACTTATGGAAACAACTCGACTTTGATGTTGGAACTGAATTTGCATTTTGACCCTGCCACTTATTCATTGGGAGACATGTTTTCTGAGCAAATTCCCTAAAGTTTAGTGCTTCACCTTCTACTCTAGGGGTGAGGACAGCTTGCCCACGGGGTCTTTGGGAGACTTTGTTAAAATGATAAAAGTATCTAGGGCCTCCAATAACCTAGGCTTGTCACCCACTTCCTGTTCTTAGGGATTCTTCTCTGTCCTTGGCCCCCCTACTTCTGCTCCCTCAGCCCAATGCTCAATGGCCTCCTTCACTTCCCACTTTGGCAGTTTTTTGTTTGTTTGTTTGTTTATCTAGTTTCTGCTGGCCAAGAATGAGAAAATCCAAGCAAGACTGGAAGTAAGTGCCATACTCTGAAAGTTTAGCGAAATGAAGTTCTAGGTCAAAGAGAAGCATGGCTAAGGACATCCACTTCTTTTTGTGATTTTTGTTTTTTAGACCCAATTTTTAATTCAGAGTTGTTGCTGTGCTCGCAAGTCAGCTTTGAAGCTCTGGTTGTGGTAATGTAAGAATAAGGGGCCACTCAGAAATCCTTCCCACTTGAAATGTATTTCTTTCCTACATAGCATCTCCAGGTTCTCTCTACTGTTTACCTACCATCTTTTCAGAATAAAGGAAGCACTCTATTCTTTTAAAACAACTGGGCATAGGAAAAGATCTCTCTAGAATGTGATAGAGTGTAGCATTGTTTAGCAATGAATCAGCTCCACCATGATCTTGTAACTGAGCAACTCTGCTCCCAGCCTCCTGGTAGGAGCCAGGCTGTGTATACTGATCAAGGGATCACTGCCATGTCTCAGGCTACAGGACAGTTTCCAGCCCTAATTCTCAGCAAGTCCTCAGGGGTTGGAGAAGCATCCTGCATGCACATGGCTGTGGTTTTAGCATCTTGCACTCATCACTCTATTCAGGAAGACAGATTTTTATTATGCAGCAAAATTGCTGCTCTAGGGTAAACTTTGACACAAAGCAATTGTGTACTTGACTGAATCAGCTAAAATAAAAGAAGAGCACAGAAAATAGGCCTGAGATAGATTTCAGACCTTTGTTTTAAAAACGGCTACTGTCAAGAGAAGTACTGGGATGTGCAATTATAGTAAATGGCCTTCTCTAGAGAACAAACTTGCCTTTCTAAGCACAAGCAAATGGTGAAAATCAGAACACTCAAATACTATGGAAATTTCTAGCATTCCTTTACTTGACAACCAGGTAAGAATATAGTAGTTTTTCTCTATGTATATTAACCAATGTAGAATGTTTGAACATTTAATAAGATATGTTAGATTTTTAATTATGTTGGTCAGACTTGAACCAGTTTTACATTTTGAAGTTTATGTTGCTTTGGGCATCTCAACACCCATGATGTTTAGTTAGTATCTAAAATTTGCAAAATGCAAGGCGAGAATGTGCAAACCCCAAGGAGATATAAAAATAAGTCTGGGATGCAGACCCTCCAGAACTATGCCATGTCATCAGCATTCTATAATTCAAGATGTCTGGAAAACACCAGATTCTGGAGCTCATTACGTGTGATAGCTCTACTTTTCATTCACTAATTTTTTATTGAGTGTTCCTTGAACTTTCACTCTTCTGAAAGATATGAGGCAGTTAGGACTGGTCCTTGCCTTTAAAAGACAGTCTATCTTGGAGGTAAAACTGATTTCATCTTTTAGGATTAAGCACTTATGTATGTACCCAAAATTATGTATGTGTCCAATATACAGGGACATAGGTGAGAAGAGAGGAGATATGAAAAGGTGAAGGAGGTTCCAGAAAAAGGAAGGGCTCAGGAAAACTTCACAGGTGGAAAGAGGCTTGAGACTGACTTTGAATGAAGCAGGATTTTTATAGGGGTCAGTGATGGAAGTCAGAGGGAAAAAGACGTGTATAAAGAAGATGGAAGGCGTGGGATGTGTTTGGGGGCAATAAAGAAATAAGATACTCTGGAACCTTCACTTTATGTTGGGGTTGGGATAGAGGGAGATTGAAGAGATGATTGGGTATCTTGACAAAGTAGACTTATGATGTAATAAAGGTAGTATCTGAAAAACGCAACAATTTATTTTTGCTTATTTCAGTTCACTGTAGAGATTTTAGGGGTAGACATCAATAGGGTGACCCAGGGAACCAGGCTTTTTCTTTGCTCCACTAAGTCAGCCATCACTCAAGAGAATAAATGAGAGCATAGAGGATTGTGTGTGAGGAATTTCTATTAGATAGGCTTGTGGGTGTGTTATATTATTATCCTCCACCTCCCATGGGTCAGAAATCAGTCATATGGCCACATTTACCTGCAAGGGGTTGTGGGAAACGTGGTATAGCTCTGTGAGAGAAACAGGAAGCAGATTTTGGTGCATAAGCACCAAAAATTATACCCTTCTTCATTGACTTTTAGCCGGAATAGGTTGAACTTTATCCTGAAGGCAGTGGTAAGTCATCCTGAAGCTTAACAGGAATGGGGGCGTGCTCACTGGTAATGGAAGCTCCTTTAAAGGAAGTGATTTTTTTGTATATTATATTCACTGCTATATCTCCAACATGTTTGATGGCCCTAAAGAAATATTTCACAAAATAATGGAATGGTGGATAGATGTAGAAAGGAGTCCTGAACATATGGAACATTCCAGAATGGATTAGTGGAAGAGAATAAAGACAGAAGCCAATTAGAAAGCTCTTTTGACAATCTCACAGAGTCTGAGTTAGTGTGGTTACAGTAGGAATGTGTTCATTTTTAGAACCAGAAATGTTTATTCCTGCTATTTAGACCCTCTTAGTTCACAGCATAGCCATAGACTGTAGGTTAGCCAGAGTCCCTGCTGGGTTGAAATCATAGAGGCAGGTTGTAAGCTGTGACTGTGTTCCTAGGAAGGGCCTGCACTTTCTTTGCAGGCATTAATTGGAATGCTGCCTCGGGACTTGGGCTGTGCCACAATACTGCAACCCAAACAAAATAAAACTTGACTAAACCAGCAAACCCAGATTGGAGTTCAAGTTACTTTAACGACTCTTGGGAAACACAAACTGCAGTTGTATTATGTATGCAAAATATGCTCTTTGACCTCATGGTAGGGAAAATTACTGTAGTACACATGTTCTTTTGCCAGCTTTCCAAAGTGTTGGATAAGTTAACTCTTTTGCAATTATGCAATATTTTTCAAATTTTAATTTTAAAATATGCTTGAAAAATAGATGCTGATCCAACAAGAACAGAATATACAGGTGAAAAGAAAGTGTTCTCTGTACACCTAAGAGAAACCAGCACACAGGCAAGCTTGTATGGCTGGTAGCTTCAGGATTTAGGAAGTTGCTTCCAGATGATTTTTTTTTTTTTTTTTAAATTAAAAGTTAAAGGCAGCGCCATCCTGTCCTCCCTCTGGATGTGACTTTTGTGTTTAATGTATAAGCTTGAACTGATCTCAGGGGCTGGCCCAGACTCAAGTCACCCACCTCTGAAGTCTGATGACATGTCCCTAACTTTAGGATTATGCAGAGTTGAGTGAGAAATCTCAGAGCAGCCTGGGATTTGGGGGAGATTTGTAATGATTCTTGCTGATCAGGAAATAATGTAAAAACAACAGACAGGCTTTTTGTGGTATTTTCACATGTTCTGTATTGGTTTGGGGAAGAATCCAACATTAAAGAGGTTTCAAAATAACACATATTTAAAAAGACATATAACATGCCCTCTCTTTTTTATTCTTCACCACCAAAAAATAAACTAGTAATTAAAATGGCAAAAGCGAAAACAGAGGTGACAGCAGTTTGCCAGGATGAAAATGAATGGGATCCCCAAGGCCAAAGCTAATGCATGCTGCTCATGCAGAAGGTTTGAGGAAATGCCTGACCTTGGGTTGTTCTTTTGCTGGACCTACGGCTCTTTGAACCTCAAGTTCTTCATTTCTTGAGGTCCCTTGAGATATAAATTATCCACTCATGACAATGGATACCTGAAAGTCCACTATTTGGTTTCTAGCTCAAATCCTGGAGAAGCCAATCCACTGAAATTTCATTTGTCTAGTAATCTGTTAGCTAATTTCTCACATTTTCTTTAAAAAAAGGAAGAAAACTTATGAATCAAGTTTATGTTAATTCATATTGCAAGGAATAGATATCAACCAGCCTTGCAGGTTTGTTAGATGTAAATTAACTGGAGAGTATTTTTAATTTTTTCTCTGCCCCAGCTTTTGGAATAAGCAGTTAAAATTTGTTGAGGCTGGAAAAGCAGGTTCTCCTGGTAAGGGACAAGAAGGGCATAAGAAAGCATCTTGCATTCCAGAGAGAGGAGAGATACTTCTGGACAAAGAGAAGTAGGGAAGCTAAGGATAAAGAAGGGGTTGTCAGAAGTAAAGGGTTATGAGGAACAGAAAGGGTCAAGACCGAGAGTGAGGAAGTAGGAAAAATATTCAAAGGCTCCAAAACTTTTTCCATGGGCCTCTAAGGCTCTTTCCAGTCTTCCATTATCAATCACCATAACCTTAAAATCAGTAAATGGAAACAGATTTGGTTAGCTGGAATCTAGGGAGATGGTTCTGCTGAACATTGGCTTCAGAGTATCTATTTTCAGCAGATTGGCCACATCCTCTAGTTGAACCCTCAGTGGGCCATCCTGGTGACACCTTCAAACTGTGGCAGACAGTGAGGTCTTCCTGCAGGAAGATGTCTGCTGGAACTGCAGAAAGATGAGGGTTGGGAAGAGGAGGGAAAAGCTCATCAAACACAGAGGGTTCCTTTGCTTGCAGGGGAATGGATGGTAAGAGGGGCACTGATCTGTTAGGGTGGCCCACTCATCCTGGTTTGCATGAAACTTCCCTGTTTTTAGTACTGGAAGTCTCCAATCCTAGGTAAACTGAGATGGTTTGTTTCTTAGATCCACTCTGAAGCTGGTCTTGAGAAGGGAAAAGATAAAGAAAGGCGGTGGTATGCAGGGGGAGGTGATGCCGTTTGGAATCATTTCTTGGGAAGCAGTCTTTTTGCAGCTGCATTTCATAGAGCCTGCAGGGAAGATGAAAGAATGCTTAGGAGGAATTACAGGGACCTGAACAGTCACCCCAGGGACCTAATAGTAGGGAAGGGCCTTAGTTTTGCTCCAGATATCTTGGTTGTACAATCTATATGCACTGACTTTTCTAAATGTGCTTTTTTTTCTCTCTCTCTTTTCTTAGGGAGGCAGGACACAGTGCGTGAGAGAAGTCTGTCCCATTCTCTCTTGTCCCCAGCACCTTAGTCACACCCCCCCAGGACAGTGCTGCCCCAAATGTTTGGGTGAGTGACTATTATCAGGTCAAAGAACAATGCAATTTGTTCCAGAGTTTCTGCTGAGTGTTGATACAGATTGTTATCTTGGGGTTCTAAAGTTGTCCTGTTCATGGCTTGTTAGAGACAAATGTCCTGGGTAGAAGGTGTAAACAGGGGTTGGCTCTCATCTGAGGCCTCCACAGAAGCTGCTCTTATCTTCCCTTGTATCTGGAACCTAGTACACCAGACCACCTGGGACATTGTCCCATGAGGGGAGAACAGTACTAAAGAAACTCTCTTTAATTGGGCCTATGACTATTGGTAGGAACATATGTTAAAGGCATTTGAAGTAAATGTATGGAAGAATGAAGACTGGTGTTGTCTGTAGAGGCCAAAGCTCAGGGAGGATAACATGCCAGAAAATGAGAGGTTTGGAAGAGAAAAATGAATAAGAGTCAGAAAGAGGAAAGTGTAAGCACTTTCTTATGGAGCATTTGGTGTGTACCAACCTAAGCACCATACGAAAGACTTATGTGTGTTTTCCTCATTTAATTTTTCCAAAAAGCTGTGAAATATGGTTTCTAAAAATAGAACTCCTGTGTGTCTTGTGCTTGCTATTACCAATTTTATTGTACTGAGAAGGAAGTATTTCTCTAGGATCTCTAGGGATCCTTGGGGGGTTAACTTTGTCCCTAAGCACCTCTGGGTTTGTGTTCCTGCTCCTGATGTTTCTCTTGATTTCTCTTCTTCTTCTTTTTTTTATACTATTTTTTTTCATTTCAGAGACAATCCCCCTTCCAGTTTTTTCACATTCTATGATGCCATTGAATCAAAGATTGTTTATCAGATTTTATTGAAGGTTTGCATCCAAGAAGGGTGATTATTCTACAAAGAATAACGAGAACACCATGAAATGAAATATTAAGTTCCCTTGTTCTAAAAAGGCCTTAATTATTTTGATTTTGAGAAAATTTCATTGATTGTCTCTTCTATTTGTGCTCCAGTCTCTTGTTAGTTACCATCCACACCCTTTCCTTGAGTCTTCTTTCTTTAAAAGTTTGCTTTCTCCAACTCCAAAGCATCCTGATGATTTATTTCTTTTATTCACAGATTACTAGAGCCATACCCCGAAGTCTATTTCCTTTTTTATAAGCAAATTGCCAAACAGAGGTATTTTGTTAAACTAAGATAGTTTTCTCCTCTTTGAGTGATTCCACTGTAATTTTATCTAACCATATTTACCTGCCTGACACGTGCACAACACACTCTTTGAGTAAATATGAAATAATTAGAAGAACAAAGAAGATTTGTTTAGTTGAATGTCTGATTAAAGGCATTCCCATATGCACGTCTACTTCATGGGTTGCCAATGTGTATTCGTGCCCCTGGAATTAAATTAGCTAGTTCAGTGTGGTAGAAGTCACCTGGCTGAGGGTCCTGGTGGAAGTACTGTTCCAGCTAAGCAAAAAAGCCATCACAAAGGAAGTGGTGTTTGGACCAGGCCTCGAAGATAAGTAGGCTTGATTAAGGCTTTGAAGCTGATCCTCTGGGCATGCTAAGTCAACTTAGAAGTTTCCCATATGAGCAATGGCTGTTGTATTGAATGCAGATTTTACTGATCATTTGTGGTTTTAAGATGGACTACAAAAGGAACAGTGAGTTTTGGGAAACTTGAAAAATCACAATTCCCTCAAACGAGAGCTTTTTTGGTTGGGCTAAACCACAGAGGGATGACGGGGCAATGGCTTAAATCAGGCTGTCCAAGGAGTCACAGAACCACTCCCTGGAATGTTTTATCTTAAGTTGGGCCATGATGAATTTGGGATTAAGGTAAGATTTTATGTTCTTTGATGGTGAAATGAAACATATCCACATAACAAAAGACAAAAGGGAAAAAGTAAACACTAGGATGCTCTGTAGATGCTGAAATCTTAGTCTAATTAGACTTTTTGACTGGTTGGGTATTGATTTGCTCTTAAATTTTCCCTTGATCAGGATTCTTACACATGACATAGCTCTACTTCTTGCATTACAGCAATCTTTTCCTTGCTTTTTTCATTTTTAATGAGGGGGTCTCATTGAAGATCAGCAAACACAAAGTAGCACCCAATGCTTATTTCAGTGTGACCCAACCCAGGATCATATTTGAATTTTATCACCATTAATAATAATAACTGGTTAACATCTGCCATTTTGGGGGGACATTAATGTGTGCCAGGCACTGTGCTAAGAGCTTTATATTCATAATTATAGGTTAAATTTATATTTTAGTGAGGAATAACTTAAGCCATTGGTTTTATTTGTTCAGGGGGATGAAAATGTTGAAGAGTTATTTTGTTCAATCAGTTGATAGATTGATCCGTTCACCCATTCATCATCCATTCACCCATTCATCCAGCCATCTATCCACCTATTCAACAATATTGAGCACAGTAGTGGTAGTACAACCAGCAGGCTGTGGGAAAAGAGGAAGGGGCCATTTGTTCTAAGAGCTAAAGGACCTCTGGGGAGGAAACATGAGCTTCAGCCATGAAAAAGATGCATTTTGGTTGGTAGAGATGAAAGCTTCTACACAGAGCATTGTATCTAATCTTTTGCCTTTTGCCAAAGAGGATTTGAGGTTACTTAACAAAATACCTGAAGCACACATAGAGAAAAGATATGTAAAAGGCAAGTCAGATTATTACAATTTAAAAAATTCTTTTTTTTTTTTTTTTTTTGGTACCAGGGATTGAACTCAGGGGCACTCGACCCCTGAGCCACATCCCCAGCCCTATTTTGTGTTTTTTATGTAGAGACAGGGTCTCACTGAGTTGCTTAGTGCCTCGCCATTGCTGAGGCTGGCTTTGAACTCGCGATTCTCCTGTCTCAGCCTCCCTAAGTGCTGGGATTAAA
This sequence comes from Geosciurus inauris, assembly GCA_004024805.1. NCBI lineage: Eukaryota > Metazoa > Chordata > Mammalia > Rodentia > Sciuridae > Geosciurus > Geosciurus inauris. Next base: position 28,280 of record PVHX01011017.1, read on the forward strand.
AAATTCTTAACCAAAGCAAAGCTATTTTCACTTTTTAAAGGACAGAAATATATCCAATGTGAATGGATAAAGAAACAGTGGTATATATTCACAATGGAATATTATTCAGCATTAAAAGAGAATAAAATTATGGCATTTTCAGGTAAATGGATGGAGTTAGAGAACATCATGCTAAGCAAAGTAAGCCAATCCCAAAAAAACAAAGGCCAAATGTTCTCTCTGATAAGTGGATGCTGATTCATAATGTGGGAAGAGGCATGGGAAGAACAGAGAAACTTTGGTCAAAGGGGAGGGAAGGAAGCGGATGGGATGTGGGGACAGGAAAGATGGTCGAATGTGATGGACAATAATGGGCTAGGTTGATGTATGACTGCACATATGGTGTAACTCTATATTGTGTACAACCAGAGAAGTGAAAAGTTGTGCTCCATTTGTGTACAATGAATCAAAATGCATTCTGTTGTCATGTAAACTTAATTAGAGTAAATAAATAAAATGCTGAAAAAGAGAAATATATCTGATGGCTGGTTTAAGAGAAGAATAATGTTTAAGCTTGTGAAAAATGATTTCACCATCATTTGTGCAGTAAATACAAAAATAAAACTCTTCAAGGATATTTCTTATAATTTCTTAAAACTAGGGTGTGTTTTGACAGAGGGAATTGTAATGGGATGGGCCAAATCTATGGGACTCAGGCTGCACACAGCTTTCTGTCTTTTTTTTTTGGCTAATTTTAGAGGGGTTCCCTAGAGGAATATTTAAGGAAAAGTTGAATTTTGTATTTTGAAGGCAACCTTCAAATTTCATGTATAACTTCTCAGTAAGTTCAAGAGACTTGTGACCTCTGTGTGCATGTAAGCATACCTATGTTAATTGGAATATTAGCAGCACAATGATTATGCCAAATTTTGTTTAACTGTGAAAGAGTTTTGGTTGTATACATTAGTATGAGCACTGCAGATGAAGTGGTGATATGACACAGTGGCACTGTTGATGCCATTTTATGAGTGCTGTTAGTGAGGACAGGAGAAATCACACTCAGAGTCACAAGGGAGTCCGTATGTGGGGACCTGAATTATAACTTACTCGTCATCATTTGAAGGCCAACACATTTACTCCTCAGTGAGAACCAAACTAATGATTCAGCTGCTCTGCATTATACATTAGCATCTTGGCTTTTGGGTTGACTCTGATAAGAAGTTAGCTATTTTTAAATTAGTTTTCCTTTTTAACTCCTACTAATAGTATTTTCAACAACACTGACGCTGAGGATAGTACTTAGTATGTATTTATAGGCATTTTCAGCATTTTATTGGACTTACTGTTAAATAGAGATTGCTACCAATCTTTTTTTTTCCACAAGGAGAAAGAGGAGTGTGAATTTAAATTTGATCAGTAAACGTGATTTGTTGATTTCTTAGTCCTTAATTAAAGTAGCATTTTAGAGATGATCTGATGTGCTTCAGTGAATAGATACTTAAGTATTGAAAGAAAGGAGAAGTTGGATTTTACTCTTTGTTTAGGATTGCTTTTGGGTCTTTTTCATTGTCAGTCAAATTCTAATATCAGGGAAAAACCAAAATAATTAGAGACACCATGCCCATGAAGGGTTGGACACTTGGCCCATGGAGGTTGAGTCCTGCCTCTGCACCTTCTGATTGAAATTTGCCCTTTATGCCTTTATGTCCTTTCTTAACTGAGAGTCTATGATAATCTGTTCAGACCACTACAGTAAACTTCCAACAGCTGGGTAGTTTTCAAGCAGCAGAAATATTTTTCTCATAGTTCTGGAAGCTGGGAAGTCCAAGATCAAGGAACTTACATATTCTGTATCTGGTGAGGGCCCACTTTGGGCTCATAATTTGTGCCTTCTTGCTGTGTCCTCACATGGTAGAAGAGGCAAGGGGTCCTCCTTAGGCTTCTTTTGTAAGGATACTAATGCCATTCATGAAAGTTTCACCCTCATGACCTAGTCATCTCTCAAAAGCACTACCTCTGACTATCATCACGTTGTGCCTGGGTTTCAAGATTTGAGTTTTGTGGGGATGTTTAGACCATAGCAGGTGTTATTTTATTATTTTTGCTAGTTGTAGTTCTTGGGTTATCTTGACTCTTTCCACCTCCATCTATCCTCCTGCTATTACCCACTTTGGGGGATGATTTTATTTGTTTTTTAAGATACAGCTCAGGCATCACATCCTCCAAAAAGTCTTCTGTGAGCTTCCTGTCCCCACAGTTCCCATGTTGGCTTCTTTTCAGAACTTACCAGATTGTTTTAATGAAATGATATTTTGCTTCCTAGTGGACTGTGAGCCCAATAAGGACTGCTTATATCTAAGACATCTTGGTTCTCCAGGATGGACATGTGATTTGTTGAACATTCAAGGTTCATGGTGAAATCAAGCTTTTAAACAATGACTCTTCAAATGAATGATTCCTGGGGAACTCCTGGGCCCCTCTGACCTAAGGCTGTATTTCTGAGCACCAGATTTACCTGGTCTTATGAGAATGGTTAACAGTTCTGTAATAGAATTTTTGATGACAAAATAAGACATCGCTGGCTGCTGGCTTCCTTACCCTGTGCTGTTGCTTCCCTCCAGGTCAGAGGAAAGTGTTTGACCTTCCTTTTGGGAGCTGCCTCTTTCACAGTGATGTTTATGACAATGGATCGTCTTTTCTGTTTGACAACTGTACAGCATGTACCTGTAAGGTAAGACCATTTTGAGGAGGCATGGCATATGGATAGAGATTTGGGGTTTAGCCAAGGCAATGGTGTTTTGTTTATAAGGGGGGAAATTACTGATGCCATTTTACAAGTAAAATTATGCTTGAGATCACAAGGAAGTTCATACATAGGGCCTGCTTTAAAATTCACTGTCATCTTCTGAAAACCAATAGGTTAGCTCTTGGTGGTGAGAGTCACACTTTGAAGGGCTATCCTGAGGATTCTCTAAAGTCAGACAGATACACATGGCAGTGTTCTCTGGCTATAATTATCCAAAATTAATTCTGCAACATACCTGCCAATGAAAATGGCTTTAATCACATTCAAGAGAACAAAAAAGCATGGATTTAGAGTTCACCACTGAGATAAACCTGGCAGTTTGGAGAGAGTATTTATGTGTTCGTTGTACCATGTCTTACTTAAGCCCCTGTTCGCTTTGCTCAAAAGGCAACTGGAAGTCTAATTCTGAGTAAAGAAAGAATACCACAGCTCCAGAATTCTAAGGGGACACGCATCGCATGTTCATAAACTGTTCTGCAGTGCATTTTATTTGAAACCAAGAAGAGAAACATTTATCTTGGAGGGCTTTAGGATCATTCATTAATTCGTCAACACAAACATCTGTGTGACATGAGTTTAGGATAATATATTTTGGTGGTGATGCTTGTTGTTATTTTATTTTTAATAGCTAAAGAGCTAGAGAGGGAAGATGGCTTTAGCTTTGCTTTAGCTTTGCTAAATGTCGGTATGGGTCAATAGCTAGGATTAGAGTTTAGAAGTTCTTTTTTTAAAAAAATTTGTTCTTTTTAGATATATGTTCTTTTTAGATATACATTCTACTATATAGATATAGTAGAATGTATTTTTGTCACATTATACATACATGGAGTGTAACTTATTCTAATTAGGATCCTATCCTTGAGGTTGTACATGATGTGGAGTTACCCTGGTTTTGTATTCAAATACAAGGATAGGAAAGTTACATCCAATTAATTCTACTGTTCTTCCTAGTTGCCTCCCCTACCTTCCTTTAATTCCCCTTTGTCTAATCCAATGAACTTCTTGATTACTTGAGACAGGCTTTGTTAGGTGGCATGCACCACTTCCATGGGGTGCCTGAGGAAGGGCTGTACTCTATTCTCTGATAAGGATTACAAAGAAAACCCCAAGCCTGAGAATGTTTCCCTGAAGAGCCTTTCTCCTCCCATGGTTTGCATTTTCCTATGCTAAATGTATAGTAACCCCTCCCATTGGGTTTGTCTTCTGTCCTAAGGCTTCTTTTCCTCACTAGAAACTCCACACATTACAGCTTCCTCTTGGGTGATGGAGCCTTTGCTGAAACACATCCCATTCCCAACTCTGTCAGTTGCAGGGGAGCCAGGCATCCCCTGAACAGCGCTTTGGGTCTCATGGATTCTGTGAGGGATAATTAGACAATATGTCCCGATACACAATAAGAACTGTAATTAATATTTCTCCTTCAAAAGCCTGGCTTATCAGAATAGGAATTCACAGTTATCTTGGGTGTGTGGATGTTTAAAGAATCAGACTGCCATCATTGTGGGTCACTGGCATTATTTTCTGTCTGCTTAGAGATTCTCTCTCTAGCATCTTCATCCGATGCTTCTCAGATTTCCAGGGCAGGTGCAGAAAACTGTTTCATCATTATCTGTATTTAGTATGGTTTCAGATTTCCATGCCTTACAAGCTGATGATCTCTCTACCCACAGGGCCCTCACATTGTTTAAAGCTGATTAGCACATTCTTCACCCATGATAGATCATCTCAGATATCATCACTTCAGGAGAGACTTTCCCTTCTATCTCTACACTTTTATACATTCTGTCTGGCACATTTTATTACGACTAATTTGTTTATGAGATTACCTACCCTTTTACACTATAGGCCTATTGAGGACAGAAATACACTTATTCATTTTTGTATTCTTATTGCTTAACTCAGTGCTAGGCACACAGTGCGATGGGTGACCACACACACACACATACACACACACACAAAATTGGGAGATCCATAGTGATCTATGCAGGATCTGAGAGCTGGTGAATGCCCTGTTGTTCAAACTAGCAATCAAGATATGTGGTTTGACAAAAGATTAATTTTTTCCAATTTATGAGTTGGTTTCTAATAATTCCTATGTGTCATTTTACATTTAATGTACAGTAAGCCTAAGAAGTAATAGGTAGAATAACATATTTTATTTTTAAGAAATCAAGCCATATTCTTTCAAGTTATAGATATAAGTCAGTCTCTTCCACAGGCTAAATGGCCTGGTCAAGGTCATGTCTTTTACAGTAGAGCTCTAGAACCCAGGTCCAGTTTTGGCATTGTTTATTCAGTTACTTTGTGAACATAGAACACATTTGAGCAATTTCATCTTGAGATGGTATGTTAGCTCTTAATTTTTACTCTTTGATCAAAGATGTCTGTCTTTATATTTAATGCTAAAAGTTGGCACAAAGCCAAGGAGTAGACCCAATAAAGCTCTGTTAATGTAGAATGTGAAAGAGGGAGAAGGCAACAAGGAGGAAACAGGCTGGCCCTTGGTGAATGGGGCTTTCTTGCCACATACTGGCTGGAGTAGCAGTCTCTTGAGCATGAAGTCCAAACCATTGGGAGTTACGAGTATGTGCTGCACGGCTCCCTTGTGTTCCAGTCCAGATATTAATCAACAGGCAACATTCTGAAATGAATGAAAGATGTATTACAACACATTAAAAATGGGACCTACAGAATAAATTTCAGAGGATTTAGCCGTGGTTTGTTCAAGGAAGGCCAAGTAGGATACTTGGTAGAGGTGAAAGTCATTGGTAATTTCTAATTTGCCTTTGGGCCCTCAGGACTCTACTGTAGTATGTAAAAAGAAGTGCTCTCCCCTTGGTAGCTGTGACAAAGCCAAGGAGGCCTGCTGTGAAGAATGCCTCCTACGAGTGCCCCCAGAAGATGTCAAAGTGTGCAAGTTTGGAAACAAGATTTTCCGGGTATGTCTTGAGTCAACTTCATGGAAACTATTGTACTATCTTGACTATTAAAAAGCTCCAGACATCATGCATATTGGATTATTCTGTAATTTGTTTATACATATGCATACATCTGTGTATATATTATGCATTCATTTCTATTACAGTATTGTATATATACATATATTTAGAATCCAAGGTAAATAGTAGAAGAGGAGCAACTGTTCAAAAAATATTTTCCTTTGGCTTTAATTTTACTGGACTATTTCAAATCCATAGTGCATTATTGCCCTTTCAAAGGTGGTCAACCAGTGATTGGTGCTGAGCTGAACATGCCCCATGGATGGTATGGCTGGTATGGTGCACGAATGTCTAGGAGCATCTCATTCAGTTGGGTATACTCAGGGACCCTTGTTGAGATGATGACCTTTGTGCACACCCTGATGGATCTTCAGTTTGGTACTTTTAGAAGTTTTTCAAAAATGACCCTTTTATAAAGAGAAGCTTTCTCATCTGTAAGATGTTCAGGTGAGGATGTTCGTGGTGAAGGTGACTAGCACTATAATTGAGCAAAGGTGAGAGTCCTGCCCCAGCTGAACTCAGAGGGTCATCTATTGGTCATTTGATACCACCTCAAGAATGTTGATATTACTTTTTGATGGCCACAAGTGGAAAGCTGCAATGACCTTCAGGGTGCAAGTTGTTGGTTTTGTTCCAAGTACCTCCCATCTCCCATCTAGTCTGTTTTCCTCAAGGACAGAGGGAATAGCTGTATTCAAAGAGGTTACTTCATGATATGCATGAGTATTGAGAGCCTCAGAGTCAAGTCAGTTGTAGGATCTCCTCAGGCTTGTTGCACCGAGCCATACTTCCTATTACACTGGTCTGGTTGAAGGGAGAGGTCTTAGTTCTCATGGAATCTGTAAGAAAACATTATGTGTCATGCCCAGTAAAGGGAGATACATGCATGATGGAGCTACACCAGGCTTTCAGAACCACTCATTGTCCTCTTTGCATAGTCACCCTTGGTCTCTAGAGCGCCAAGATAAAATAGATTCACCGTCGTGATGGTATTTTGTGCAAAATACTTCAAGTCACTTCGTAAAAAGTTTCCTTGAAGTGACTGGGGCCTGAAATAATTTACAGAGATACTACGTTCTGAAAATGTATACTCAGAGAAGTTGGAAGTGTTAGGTGACCTCTAAGACAGAGTAAGCCAAGCCTTTTTCATCTGAAAGGTACCAGAAGGAAGGCAGTCCTTAAGATAGCTTCAAAAAAAGTGAGGAAGAGGAAGAAGAGGAGACATCACCAAAGATCTGAACTTGTTTTCTGGATCTTACAAGCCAGGAATGAACCCTGATTTTTTTTCCTTTCGTTAGGCTCAACATTGTTGTTTGTGTTATTTTTAATGCACAAGCATGGATGCACGTATCTACCTGTTCTGCCTTGGTTGGGCATTTGGAAATTGTAGATTATAAATCCAATGAGCTGAAGAAATTCCTTTAGTAGCTCCTTCTATCTGAGCAAGGGTCTAGTCTGGGAATATCCCTAAGTATTACCTTCCTTTTTGGCTGGAAAGTGCTGGCCAGACAAGGTCAAGCTGTGCTTGAATCTTGGAGTCTTTTGTCTGGGCTCTGCTTTTTCAAATGGCTCACTGATCAGGTATCTGCCTGGGCACTGGAGGTCATTTGAATTAACTTCTATTCTTTTCATGTCCACTGTGGTCTGGAACCATGGTACATCTGGGTATAAAACAACTGCTCTGGACATCTCAATCAACTGGTGGTGCCTGGGATAACTTCCACTTTTCAATCATATCCAAAAGAGGAAAATTAGATTTTTTAAAATCACATGATATAGAAAAATTCATACTTTGTCGTCTCCTGGGGTAAAACTACACAATGCATGAGGAGCAAATGCCAGATACAAATATGACTTAGACATATATCAGAGTTCTTTTTATATCCAGGAGGGAGTACACACAAACACACACATGCACACACACACACATACACACGTGCATCCTGAAATTCCCCCTAATTTTTATCTTTTATTTTTAACTTTCATTCTTTTTTAAAATTTGTTCTTTTTAGTCAAATATGATAGTAGAATGTATTTTGACCCTAATCTTCATCTTAAATTGTTTTAAATATAGACAGATAACACAAGGGGTGGCATCCCTGACTCAGGGTAAGACAAAGACATGCATTCCTGGATGGAGAAATCTCAGCACATTGGCTTAGCTCCTGCAACCTTCACCTGATAACCTGATAATGGTGTGCTCCTTCCTGCAGGATGGAGAGATGTGGTCCTCTGTCAACTGCACCATCTGTGCTTGTGTGAAAGGCAAGACCGAGTGCCGCAAGAAGCAGTGCATTCCCATCAGCAGCTGCCCGCAGGTATGTTTGGAATGCAGATTGGCTTTCTCTTCACCTTAGTGTCTTGGGAATTGCCCCATGTGTGGCGTGAGTGCAAGCCATCTTTTGAACCCAGAATTTAGATCTCCCAGAGCGTTCACATTTCCCAACAGTCAGATGCCACTTCTAAAGCCTCCTCTTTTATTTTGCAGTTTCTACCCACAGTCCAGCTTTGTGTGAAAATATCACTTGTCTGGCTATTCCTCGGTTTTCCTACTTAGTGACTTCTCCCAGTTCTTTTTTAAAAAAATCCTACACTGGTTGAATTTGTCCCCTTGTTTTCTTTTGCTGAGTTTTCTGTTTAACATCATAACCATCTTTTGCCTTTTCCTTGCTTCTTTCCCTTCTCAAACCACAGCTTTCTGCTCATAGCTACAGTAATATGTGTTTTTTTATTAATACATTCCTCAAAGGGCTTCTCCTGTCTAGCAGCAGCCCAGACCCCTTTGCTGAAGTTTTCTGTCTCTAACCCTAACCCCTATCCTAGCTCCAGATGGAATAGCATCCTTATGGAAATATCTCTTTTCAAAAACCCATAGTCCAGTGTGTTGAATAAAGCAACCATTATCTTCTAAAGCATGAGCTTCATTAAATTCACCTCAGCTACTTGAAACCCTTCAAGGTTTTATGCATTTGGGAAAATGTCAAACCTATTCAATACCTTCCAGTGAATGAAAAAAAAAAAACATATCCATATATTCAGGACATGTCCTCTCTTCTCTGTCATAGACAACTTTTAATTTTATTCACATCTGTTATTATTATAAACAAAAAGTTGCTGTTTTTACTTGAGTGCCAAATGAGGCACAAAAAAACAACAGCTGTTGCCATTGCACAACTGAATAAAGGAGGGAGAGAAAAAGGAAAAAAAACCTAATTAGTCTTGGTTTAAAAAGCCTTAGACATAAAATTGAAAACCTCCCATAAAAGAAAAAAAAAGGAGAGAGAGAAAGAGAGATACAATAAGTAGACTTGAACATGGTCTGCTTATAAATATTCATTAGGAAAAATGGGATCACATCATTTATGCCAGTCCTTGGGGAACCCTCACTGCTAATGAACTCTTGCAGCACATGTTAGTAATAATGGGCTTCCTTATTGTACAAGACAAAAACAGTATGCTGTGCCAAGGTGGTGGCTCAAGTAACTCGCCTCAGCAGGCCGTGGAGGAGTTTCCAGCTTCACTTGAGTTCTGCCACTTGTGTCAGGGTTGATGGTTTTCATTGTCCTTTTGCAGCAGGGAGGTCAATGTTCTTTATGTCACCAACGTCTACTGAGCGTTCCTTCTTTGTGGACCACATTCAGGGTTGGGCACATTCATCCTTTCAAGCAAAGCCCTTTCTCCTTCCCCACCCCCTCCATGTCCTCATTTGTGCCCCTGACCAGGCTCCCGCCCCAGGGACCACCTTTCTGCTCCCGGGCATCTTTCCAGGGTCCTCTGGTTCACACTTTCCCTTTCCAGAAGCCAGCATGAGGTCTTTAGAAGATAGCTTAGCTCTACCATGGAGATCATTTTAAAAATTTACTTCTCCTCCTTTACATCACCTGGGGAAATTAAAAAAAAAAAAAATATATATATATATATATACATAGAAGCTCCTATATTGCCTGCTCCATCCTTCTCAGCTACCACGCATCTCCTTTTTCAGGATTATGTGCATTTTGTTGAAGAAGGATTTTATGGTTGAATTCCTTATCTGCCCTTGCTAGCAACTCCCCTAGGGGCAAAGGAGTATCAGAGGCTATAAGAGTTTCAGTGGGGACTAGGTTGTCATCTCAGCACCAACAATATGTACTGAGACCTACTCTGTGGTCACAGGGCCAGTCTCATTTAACTCTTGAGACCACTTCTCTGAGGGGGCAATTTTGACTAGACCCTTTTCAAAGATGAGGCTACAATGTGTCCAGAGTTTCACAGCTCATTTCATACAATCCAGGCTTTCCAATTTCATAGCTTTAACTTGACTTATTTCCCACTAATTTAATGACATGGCCAGTGCTACTTCCATTTTCTGAAGAAGGGAGGTGGCAGGTCCTGCCAAGTTGCAGATGTGGAGAGTCAAGTCACATTTAGTTAGGAACTTGACTTTGAACAGCTCCTCTCCATTGGGATCAAGCACCTGACTCCATCTTCTTGGGGACATCATTCTGAGAGCCTGGGCTGACCTCATTTGGCTTTGTCTTCAACTGCTTTGAGTCATGAAAAATTAAAGGAGAACTTTATGCCAAATGGTGATAGATAACAGAACTCTGGATAGTTAGAATTTGTCATGGGATGGCAGAATGGGGCTGAATTTGAAGTTTCATTCAAAGTAATCATAGTCTTTAATGTACCGTTTTAGGTCTAGTTAATGTAAAAAACAAAAGTGAATGAGACCTTGTTCTAGTTCTTTAATGAATTTAATAAATTTTTTTAAAATCAATGTAATAGTTTATTTTTAAAATACCTAAAACTACTCTTGATGCAAATGGCCAGTAGTAAGTGAGCAGTGTATGAGCTTTGTGTCCATGTGACGGGCCTTGGGCAACCTTTATGTGGCCTCTGTTTCCTTGGTTCCCTGTGAACAGAGGATAAAGTTACCTGCGTTTGCAATGGTGAAGTTTAAATGAAATAAAATATGAGGAATGCATAGGCACTCTGTCCAGTACATAGCAGATACTCAATAAATGTTAAGTTCTCTTAAATATTGAGAACTATAGAGGCTAAATATCTGCAATGGAAAGAACATGACCTTTAGTGTCACCCAAAATTAGGCTTTATTCTGGATTCTGCCATCCTATGTTTCATGACATCAACTTTTTAAAAAAAAATTATTCAATATTTTTAATATTTTGTTTCTTTTAAAAAAATTGTTCTAATTAGTTATACATGAAGCAGAATGCATTTCAATTCATTGTACACAAATGGAGCACAACTTTTCATTTCTCTGGTTGTACATGATGTAGAGTCAAATCATATGTGCAATCTACCTTTTCCTAGGGTAATGATAGATATCAGCCTTTTCATCTATGAAAAGAGAAACACTCAGCTCACAATGTTCTTGTACATCTTAATAGTAATGATTATAAAAATCTCTAATATTAATTAAACAGTGTTATAAATATTATCTCCTTAAATCCTTATAACTAACATGATTTTAGGTAGCATAAGTAAAATATCGGGTACAGTGTTGGCTATATTGCAGATTCTCTCCAAATGTCAATCTCTTCCACATTTCTTCTTCTCTGTGATTAGCCACTGAATCAGAGATAAGGCAATGCCATTCTCTGATATGGGTCCTGAGAATATGTTTCCTCCTTTAAATGTCATACATTAAAAAAATGAAAAGACAGGGAATGTAGAATATTGCACTGTATTTCCAGAAAGATAATGGAAAATTACTCAGCATTTCAGAACTCTCAGCTTCATTGACTTTGACTGCATAACAATGACTTAAGATGGAAAGAGGAAATCTGACTGAATTTGATCTGTGTCCCACCCATGTCCGTAGGACCAATGAGTCGTGAGCTTGGATTAGTTATTGTCTGGGCTCCTCTACTAAGTGAAGACAGAAGGCCATGGATGGTCTGATGGGTTGACAGACAATTCCCATTTTGATATGTATGTACTTGGTCCCCAGAGGGGTTGATTTGGATATCAGTGAAAAGGTTGAGCCCAAACAGTCTCCATCTTCCTTCCATGTGAGAAAAATCACGCCAGTGAGTCCTTCAGGTCTCATATTTCTTGGAGGATAAAAACAGGAAAGCTCCCTGAATGACTTTGCCGGGCCTTAAAATCTGATACTTGAAACTTCATTTTCACCAGCATCATCGCCATCTGGGTATCGAGTTCAAATACAGCTTGGATTGATTTCATTGGATTATCTGGTATTAGATTTAAAAAAGATATTTGTCCTCAGCAGACCCTGTTTCTTAGCACTGACCTTTTGTTTGTTTTTTTTCCTGATTAGGGTAAAATTCTCAACAGAAAAGGATGCTGCCCTATTTGCACTGAAAGTAAGTTCATTCCTTTGAAAATGTGCTATTAATATTTGATGTTTTATGCTACAACAAGAAAAATGGTGTGAGTTTTCTGCACATTTTAATTCTGTAGATATGGGATGGGATTATCCCCTCTCCCTACAGACACTTTAAATCAATTGTAATACTTTCACAGAAGCAGAATTGAAACAAATGTGGAGATTTCCATCATAATTTGTTGCTATGAGAACTCAAGAAGATAAATGATCTGATGAGGTTTTAAAAAACACCAGATAACTTAATGCACATTTTGACTGTTAATAGCTTTTGCAGTCACAGCAGCTAAGATAATGATATCCAGTAAAGCCAAACAGACATAATCTAGGAAGGATTTTCCTTCTCTCAGTATAAAACCAAACAGCTGCACTTGCTCCTCTCTCACCCCCACCCCCACCTCTTCACCATTTCACCTGGCTGCACCAACGGTTGCTGTTGGCAAAGAGATCACAAGAGGTCATCAGGCTGACAATGGGTTTGCAGCTCTGTTATTTTTAATGGAGTTCTTGAAAGTTCTTTCTAAACATGGCCTATTCCGAAAGCTCTTGGAGACAGCACTACCAATCACAGGGACAGAGCACAGCAACAGGTATCATATTGGCTCTACATGTAGACATATGCCTACATCTATTAGCAAATTGCCATTTTAGTCCTCCTCAAATTCATGTAATTTTGAGATAGCTTTTGGAAGTATTTCATTGAAAGAGGGGGATTAGTAATGCCTTGTCAAATTAGTTCTGATATATGATAAGCCAGATTAACAAAGCCAGAAAATCTATTAGAAAGTATTTAATGAGCCATTTAGACTTAGAGAAGTGAACTTTCATGGCAGTTGAAACCAGTTGTCACATGGGAACAGGTTTATTTCTTCCATTTATCTAAATATCAGTGTTTACATTGCTAAGAATAAATTTTTTTTGATTGACTAATGCTTTTGGACAATAGGTAGTGTATTATATGTATATCTGCATATATTAATATATATAATTGTGATTTATTATTTATCTACTATGTACATTACTATTTTTAGAGATAGAGAGCTATAAAACAATTATATGCAGGATAAAAGTGCTAGTTGAATTAACATAAAATAAATTATAGATTTAATAAAAGAGCCTCCCTTTGAAGATAATGAAGTACATAAAATAACTCAAAGGAGGCCAATGAAGTATGACTTTGTAGAGTGCAGAAATTAATGCAAGAAGAATAATTCACTATGATTAACACATCAGTTGGTTTAACAGCATGTGTATAAACTATTAGACTTAACCCCATCCCACCCCCCTCTGAGGAAACTGCATACACATGGCTCACGGGCTGCCTTCAGCTTAATTCTTTCTGGATGAGCAGTCTTGAGGCTGTGCTGATGAAGATTTCCTCTATATTCAGGCCCATAGTTGGGTTTGCATTTCCCTATAAAGTGTCTCCTAGTTGAAGCAGAGAGATCTCATCGGGACTCCTAATATTTTCTAATTCACCCTTTCAATGTGTCTGAACACAGTCATATTCCACCTGCTATCACGTGGCTGTCAGGCTGGATCCCTGCTTATCAGCTTCGCAAGAACACATGGTGACCTTGTACAGAAATAGCCCAAATCTTGAATTTTCTGACTTTACGTTGCAAGGATCACTGATCATTGAGACATCTGAGAGCAAAGCTTCGTGTCGTTATCATTCTATCCATTATGAGCTGGCCTTTCCATATCTAGAAAACTGGTGACTTAGAAAAAAGAAAAGAAGAATAGAAATACAGGCCTGATAAAATAGAACTGAGTCTGTGACTTGTTATATTAAATCGTGTGTGGTGTGACACATATAAATGAGCCCATACCTTCCATCACTGAGAGAGGCAACTGGCAAGGGAGAAAGCCACCCAGCTGGAGGGGCACTGGGAGGCCACTGACTGCACCTGCATCTAGCAGGCCAGCACTAGAAGAGCCCAGGCATGCAGTTCTCTGTCCAAATCTAAATTATATCATCAGATGGCTATTTCTCAATTTCCTTTGGTGTTCTTTCCATCTGTTTACTCTCACTTGCTCTCCAGCAGCTCTTCTATCACTGCTGTGAAACACATTCTATTTGGCGAGGCTCATTTGTTCAGGTTCAGTTAAGAGATGGGATGGCTTCCAGTTTTTTAAGCAATGCCCAGCTTTTCCTAACACATTCAGGTAGACTTAGTCTGCTGCCCTTTAAATATGGCTTAAAGACCTCCTACTTTGAAATTCCTTTATCATTATATTCAGGATCCAGAACAAACCTGTGGACTAATTTTTTCTCTCCTCTGTCAATTATGAAATCTCTTCTGAGATATGGATTTCTACAGTAGAGAAACCAAAACTGAAACCACAAACTAAGGCCGATATATTCTATAACCAAGATAATAATTTATATTTTATTAAAACACAAATTCTCTCTTACATGTGCATGTACACGCATACACACACTTCTTTAGGTTGCTCCAGGATTGCAGTCTCAGTCTTATTGCCATTTTGGCCAGACAATCCTTTGGTGTGGCGTTGTCCTGTATTGCAGGACGTTTAGCCACATCTCTGAACTCTATCAACTACATGCCAGTAGAAACCACCTCCAAAAGTTTGTGTCTTCTTGGGGCAAAATTGCCCTGGTTGAGAACCACAAACACTCTAAACAGTGGAAATGGTGTGGGTGAATTTAAAAATAAATTCCCCTGAGGTTAGTGACAATGATTTACTCCCTATGCTTGTTGATTAGATAAAGCAGGAGAGTAAAGTGCCCTTTTTCTGATGCTTCTTCTGATGTAAAAATTGAAAAACCAGCCAGGTGCAGTGGTGCACACCTGTAATCTTGGTGATTTGGGAGGCTAAAGAAGGAGGACCACAAGTTCAAGGCCAACCTGGGCAACTTATCAAGGCCCTAAGCAACTTAGTGATATGACACAGTGGCACTGTTGATGCCATTTTATGAGTGATGTTAGCGAGGACAGGAGAAATCACACTCAAAGTCACAAGGGGCTGGGGATATGGCTCAGTGGTAAAGTGCCCCTGGGTTCAATCTCCAGTATCAAAACCCAAACTAAACCAAAACAACAACAATAACAAAAAGGAAAGACCAAAAGCCTCTGGGTTATCTGTAGGTTTTTGTATTTTAAGTCCTTAGCTCTACAAATAGCTATACAGACATAATTCTAACTTGATTGATTAAAAGCTGCTGTCTTTGCTTTCATGGCTAGGAAGCTAGAAACAAATGTGCAACCCATCTAGCAGCATGCAGTTTTTGAATAATAAGCTTACTTCTGACTTCATCATATTTATCCACTTTTAAGTGTTTTGAATTATTGGTAAATATGCTTCTGCGTTTCTTTAATCCTTTTTTTTAGAGGAAGCAATAATCTATACTTACACACAAAACTGAAACAGACTCTTAGCTCAAACGCTCTAAAATTTATTTTGATCGTCTTTAGTAGTTAAATGAATGCTGCATCATTTCTAGTAGAGGTGGCATTGCACTGTGTTTCTAAACTCCCACAGAATTTTTTTCTGCCCGGGTTCGTCTTAGTTTTGGGAGTGTTTGGGGGCCCTGACAGATCTCAGAAAGGAACAGCAAAGAGGAAACTTGAAGTAAATGGGTAACACATTTCAATAGGCCCCTTTCTGCAGTAGTCAGTGATGATGGTAATTTGCAATTCTGCGGGTAGGGAGCAATAAAGGGAGGCACAAAGCTGTGGTATTTCCCATAGAAGGGTAGTCTTTGTAGAGTTGGTCTGATGGGTCAGTGAGGATTTTCTCAACATGGGGTGGGGGGATTCTCTTAAAATCAGACCCAAAGAAAGTGTGGAAAGCATTGCTCTCTCTTAATAACATGGGGCCTACTCTCTTTCTCCAACAGAAAAGAATTAAATTTGGTTTGGATGATTTATTCAAAATATGTGAAGTGAGCTAAACAAACTTTATAAAGCTTTCGGCAAGTGCCGTTTCTGCCAAGGTATGAGGCTATCGCCTGAAGCAACTTGGCTTTGGCTTGACTGAGTGTCACATGATCATGAGTTAGGTGCCAGAAGGGCCACTTTGTTTTGTGAGTGTAGCTTTTGGTTTATGGAAATTCTATTTTATTGTGTGTTAGCAAATACTAGGTGGAATCTTGATATAACCACCCCACAGAGACCTGAATCTGATAAGTTCTTTGCTGGCAGAATGTCTGTTTTCAGACTTGGAAATAATACTTAGTGTCAAAGTTTTTACTGATGAGAGAGGGGTGTGTGTGTGTGCGTGTGTGTGTGTGTGTGTAAAGAGGGAAAGAGAAATACAGCGAGAGAGACTGATTAATTATGTGAGAGAATTTAATCTCTTAATCATTTATAAGATCAGAGGCAACCAAAGGCAGCCTAGAAGTGGATAGCCACCCCCAGGTCTCTCAGATAGTTTCAGCTGTACCTAAATCTACCTAAAACCAAAGTTCACAGATTACATAACACTGAGGCTGGTAGGTTAAGCTGAGCACAGATGTGCATTTAATTGAAATAACCTCAACTGCATGTCCCACAAGTAACAGGAAATATCAAATTTCAGCAACTCAGGGTGCAAGGCATCTCATAGTTGACAGGTGACTTTTTAAACCCCCCAAGGGTTAGTTTCCAGCTGTGCGCAACTTGGTGCATCTGTGTGAACTCACTGGCAAGGACCCCATGCCTGCTGCCTGCACCCATGGCAGAGGTGGATTTGCCCCAGCTAGTTTTGGCAGGTCTCACTTAAACCCCCAGGATGCCTGCAGGTATCCTCAATTAAATAGGGTAGATGTAGGAGGGGGGATAGAACAACAATTTCATTTATTCCCCTGGAAAAAAAGCATAATTAAACAATGACCTTGGGGCCTATTTTATGAGAAATCTCAACTGACAGAGGTTCTGCAAATTAGTGATTCTGTGTTTGAGCAAGGTTTCTGGCCTCAGAGTCTGTAAGCAACTCCAGGTCCCTTAGCCCCGAGAGTCTGTCCTTAACTCAGGAAAGCAAGGAAATTTGAAACTAGAGCTCAAGATGCTTGTAGAATAAGAATTTGTGGTGTTGACTTTAGCTCTGCCAAGGAGGTGTTAAGCTAAGTAGCCACTGAAGTTTCTGCTTGCGCATCTGGAGTTGGGTTTGATACTTCTCCCGAGGCCAGAGGCAGACAGAGGTGGCAAATGAAACCCAACCATGCCACACGCAGCGACTGGGAGATCCCACACTGGGAGAAACAACGTTGGAGAATATAAGGAAATCAGTTTGTTTTCTGCATTACATGCTGTCCTGCTTTAAAGGATACTTTTCCTTCAGATTTTCTTGCTGTAAATCGGGGCAGAGTTGAAGGAGGAGACTGATAAATTTGGTGGATTGTCTTTTATCCATCACCTAGTATCAGTTTCTTCAGGCTGTACTAGATAGTACCCTTTACAGAGTTTTAGCACCCTGTAGAATTATAGGTAGTTTACTGGCACTAGTAGAAGTTAGTACTTGGTAAGTACTCAATAAGTTAGTATTCTGTTAGAGTGTTAATCAGTATTTCAGTGCAGTGAACAAAATACCCAACAAGAACAATTAGAGAGTTTATTTTGGGCTCCCAGTTTCCCAAGTTGAGTCCATGGTGGGCCAACTCCATTACTCTGGGCCTGAGGTGAAGCAGAACATCATGGCAGAAGGGCATAGTAGAGGAAACCTGCCCGGCTCATGGCATCCAGGAAGCAGAGGCAACAGGTGAGAAGGAGTGGCAAAAGATGAACCCTTCTAGGGTACCTCCCCAATGATCCACCTCTTCTAGCCATGCCACCTCATGCCCCGACTTAGTTACCCCCTTTCTTAGTCCATTCAAACTAGGATGAGCTAATTAGGTTTACAGCTATCACAATCTAATCACTTTACCTCTGAATATTCTGGCATTAACATAGGAACATTTGGGGGACACCTCATGTCCAAACCAGAACAGTTAACAATGGTTATAATCATTGTCATCATCATCATCATCATCCAACAGCAACGACAGCAATAATTGCATCAGAGGTAGCAACAGTAGTTAGTATTTATTTAGCATGTGCTACATATCTAAACATTGTGTGGGTTTTCCCATTTGATCTCATTTGAATCTCATAGCCATCTCATAGCTGTGCTATCTCCCTTTTAACAAATGAAGGATCTGGGAGAGAAATTAAAAGCATGAGGTCAGCTAACACCTTGTTCTTGGAGACTCCAAATTCAAACTTCTAAGCACTATTCTGTTTTCTCTCTTGACTGTATTTTTACTCATTTGGGAGGTTTGCTTCAAAATATACATGAGATTTTTCCAATTTCCTTCTTTTATACAGGAGTAGAGGCTCCTCTTTGAAAGCAGTTGTATTTGCTTACCTTTAAAAACATCTGCATTTATGAAGTCACTTCAGTCTCTGGGGTTGCAAAACTTATGTTCTCCTCTATGCTGGGAGTATGGAGAAATGACTCATTGGCTGTACTCCCTATTTCTCTTTGCTATGAAATTCATATTTATGCATCCTTTCATTCTTTTTCCTTCCACTGTCTCTTTTCCAGTTAGTACCCTCTACTCTCAATCACTGTTCCCCTCCTCTGTTCTACCCTTTGATCTCTGTTTAGTACATGGTTCTCTTCTTCATTAATTGCCTTTTCATCTTGTGTAAATGTATAGCTCCACCTTCACAGTCCCTCTTCTTTTCTCATTCTGGTTTCAAATTTATCCAAACTTAGAGGTCCTTAACATTTATCTCTTCTTAATAAGATGCTAATATGGTAGATCTCAGTTTCTAATCTTTTGGAGGAACACGTTCTTCTTGAAAAGTACTGCATTTGAATTTTATTACAGTTGCTACCTTTGAGTCACCAAAGTCTGAGTTGGAATTTGGATGGAGGGGTTAATGGCTGTTTCCAATCCCTATTTATTGACTGAATTCTGGCATCCACATTATCCCAGCTGCACAGGTTTTGAGTCTTAATGTTATTTCTCATACTTCTGGCATTTCTTTCCCATGTTGGTAATCAGTCATCAAGTCTAGTTGATTGTCTCTTTCTGTTGTTTTTCTAATAAATATTTTCTTTCTCCTTCCCACGACAGCCAGACCCTCATCCCATTGCCTGCAATTCACCCCATCTACTCTCCTTCAGCTCCTCTTGCAGCCCACTGTCAGAGCCCAAACTTGGCTTTCACAAGAGCCTACCCCATCTTCCTTCACTATTGCAGTTTCCCAACGTTTGTTTTATCAAACACTAGAGCTGCGGCATAGTTATGAGTAATATTTTCAAAACAAGGTCCTATGATTAAATACATTAGGGAAACGCTGGGTCAAGTAAACTTAAATATGTTTCCTTGCTGCAGAATCCTCGGGTCCCTTTCCATGCCAATGGACATGGTAAACTTTCAGGAGGGTGATGGAGTAGAAAGTGCCTCCCAAACTAATTTGAGCTGCAGAGCTTTCAAACTTTCTACTTATTTTGGCAGCGCAACAGGCAGGATTGATGTTTTGAAGGAAACACGTTAAGAAATGGTGGTTCTTTGGAATAGATTTAAACTTCTCAGGCTGGCAATAAATCTCAGGCCAACTTATTTAGACAGCATTAGTACTTCACGTCTCCTGAAACAACTCCACACTCTAGTCAGATTGGTCTCCTGTTCAAACTCCCTTTCTATGTCTGTGACTTACTGATATTCTTCTTTGGTCTAGATGGCTAACTTCATTCTAGCTCCTAAATGATACTTTATATGTCTTTACAGACTAATTCAACTCACATTGCATCTTCAATGTGTCTATTATTATTCAATCTTACCTTAGTCAGCCATATATATTTATATGATAGGTTTGCATATTGTTTAAAATGTATTTATGATAATAAAACTAATAATGATGATTCTGAACTTCTCCCTTCAAGGTAGTTGTCCTTAGATACATGTTATCCATGAACAAACTGAAGTATGTAGGGAGTCAGTACATGATTTAACAGTCAGTAAAAGGCAAGACTGGGATTCAAACACAAGACTGTCTTCAAAATAATATGTTAATGTTG
Organism: Geosciurus inauris; assembly: GCA_004024805.1. NCBI lineage: Eukaryota > Metazoa > Chordata > Mammalia > Rodentia > Sciuridae > Geosciurus > Geosciurus inauris. Next base: position 48,429 of record PVHX01011017.1, read on the forward strand.
GCAATGCTCAAAGGGGGCTTTAATTTTGTGAGCCAGGTTAATTTAGAGATGTGAAATCCAACTCTTTAGCTCAGGTACATAGCTTTCTTAATCGATAGATAAAAAATTCTGGTGCAAAGAGAAAGAGATTTTAAGCTAAGCATGGTGGCACATGCCCACAATCCCCAGTAACTCAGGAGGCTGAGGCAGAAGGATCACAAGTTTGAGGATAGCCTCAGCAATTTGGACCCTGTCTCAAAATAAAAAATGGAAGGGGCTGGAGATATATAGTTCAGTGGTAAAGCTCCCCTGGGTTCAATCCCCAGTACTGGAAAAAAAAAAGAGGAAACATTTTAAGGTCAGAACTTGGATGGTGGGGGTGTAAAAATACATCTTCAGTAACAAATTTATACTAACACTTGGTGAATTTTTAGCATTCTGGAAGGTGCTCTTGGAGGACATGATAAAAGGCTGAAACTGATCCTGACCTCAGGATTTGTAGTTGGGGAAAAGAGAGGAGCACCATATAATAGTTTATAATTAACTGCTGGATATATATTCTTAATCTGAAAATCATGGACTCCTGAGGGGTCACTGATTGGCTTGAGATGGAGTTTCTATAAATTTCTTCACTTGAGAGGATGCATTCATGTGCATTTGAAGCAAAGAGTGTGTAAACATTTCTTCAGATCCTCAAAGAACTCTGTGACTTCCAACTCATTAACACCAACAACTGCAGAGGATGCTGGGGCATAGGCTGTGTGTGGAAGCATCAAATCACAGTGGGGAAGGTACCAGTCTTGGGATAGAGAGACTGGGTGAGATTCTGTCTTACTGCTATTGGCTGAGTGATAAAGGGCCCTAAGGCACTCTTCCCAAACTCATGGCTAAAAAATTAGGGTAATAATATATAGTGTGCAGAGATATAGTGAGGATGAAAGTAGGTACTGAAAACACAGAAAGCATCTGGCATGGTACCTTGCATAGACCAGTTGCTTTATACTAGATGCTGTAGCTATTGCTAAGTGTATTAGTTCCCAATGACTGCTATAACAAATTATCACAAACTTAATGGCTGAAACAACACACATTTATTATATTACATGTTCTAGCGGTCACAAGTCAGAAAGGGTCTCAAAAAGCTAAAATCAAGGTGTTTGGCAGCGCTGTGTTCCTGCCTTTTCTGCTTTGTACAGGCTGCCCACTTTCCTTGGCTCCTGGCTCCTTCCTCCATCATCAAAGCTGGCAATGGCCAATGGAATAGTTTTTATGCCATATCACTGTGACACTCATGTTCCTGCCTTCCTCTTTCTCTAAGGATCCTTGTGATTACTTTCATCCCTTTCAGATCATCCAGGATAAGCTCCTTGCCTAAAGGGCAGCTGATTAGCAGCCTTGATTCCATCTTCAGACTTCATTCTCGATTGCCATTTATATAACATATCATTGGTTCTGGGCATTAGGATGTGGATATCTTTGGGAGACCATTATTCTGCCTACCACACTTGCATTTTATGAATTAGAAGTAAGTTCTCTTTTTGTACTTTATGCTTTTAATTTAGCTTTTTGATTCTTACAATACTTTTTAGTGGGGTGGGTTTTCTCTATTCAGCAAGAAAAAAATTAGACTACCAGAGTGGGGAAAGAGATTGCTACCCAAGTGAGTATTTGAGTACATAAATTGATATATATATAGAGAGAGCCTCCTATATGACAGTGAGCCGGGTCCTGAGAAGTATACATAAAATTTACATGAAAGGAGTTCAAGGTCTGTCTTAGGAGTTAAGTATACATTATAACTATCAGCAAGAGCAAAAAGTGATCTAGCATAGGCAGATGATGGATTTGGTGACTTTATTTTGGACTGACAAATGGAAAAATATAGTGTAATTTCAAAACCACTATTTGAAATTAAGACCATCCCAGAATATCTCAGCTATGTTATCAGTTGCTTTTGGAATTTAGAGGAAGGAGATGACCTTGACTGAGGCATTAGGGATGTTGGTGCAGGGGATCTGGCATCAGAGCTGAGGGCTGAAGGACATGTATGTGTGAACTGTGAGGAAGTGATGGATGGGCATGGGCCCTCTGTGGTGTTGTGGTGAAGAGGTAAGAAGCTTTAGGCTCCACTGGGGAGGTCCTGGCACTCCAGGCTTTGGATCTAGATTTATTTTAAATTAGACCTTTGAAGTTAGGGATTGTTTCCTTTGTTTTCTCTTTTGTTTAGAGTTGATGAGTATATGGGGTTATGGAAATATGTGAAAACAAATTTATATACTAAATGAAATACCTATATAACTTTTTGAAGAATCAGCATTTCATATGCAGACCAGTTACTATTTCTGGCAGATTATGGATGGGTGGAAAGTGAACTACCATCCCTTTCCTTATCCCCAGCCCCCAAACACACAGTAAAATTAGATGAAGCTGGGGCGGTGGCACATACCTGTAATCCCAGCATCTCAGGAGGCTGAGACGGGAGGATGGCGAGTTCAAAAGTCAGCCTCAGCAAAAGCGAGGCGCTAAGCAACTCAGTGAGACCCTGTCTCTAAATAAAATACACAATAGAGCTAGGAATGTGGCTCAGTGGTCAAGTGCCCCTGAGTTCAACTCACAGTACCCAGCTCCCCCCAAAATTAGATGAAGTTCTGGATTTATGAAGCTAAGTATATGTCTTATAGGCATCCAGGTGCCACCTAATGGAACATCTGTTGGAACTTCAGCACCTTGTGGGCCAATAGCTGTTGGTGACACCCCATGCAAGGCCGGAGCTCCTGCATAGAGAACTTCAGGGCCTGCTGGGTCCCTAGTCTGGGTTAGTCTGCTTCCTAGCCCAGACTTGGCATCATAATGACTCTTGCCCTTCTGGGGTTCCCAGGAAACTTGCACAGCACAGTGACCCAGTCTTTGGGAGCCCAGTTCCCTGTCTATCTGCAGTTTGTGCTGAGAAAGGTTTAAAGCCTTGTTTATTTCATAGGCTTCCTCATAGCTAGAAGAACTCTCTGGAAGCTGGGAGTGTGCTGATGTATGTAGTGGCATGGTACAAGGGGCTGGGGACACTGTCCTCCCTGCAAAAGTAATGGACTAAGGGTGGAAGTTACCATCTGTGTTTCCAAAGCAAAACACATTTGAATGACTGGAAATCTAATGACACGTTAAGTGAAAAAGAGCAAAAAAATCTTACGTACAGCATTTTCTTAAATATGTTAAAACACACAAAATTGCAAATAGTGGTTGTTTTCTGGTGGCATAAATATGAATGATATTTTTTCCTTTCCTTAGGCTTTTGTTTCTCCTTTGTTGTGTTGGGGAAGGGGGCTACAGTCTACTCAGTTTCTCTTATTCTTTATAAAATAGGGTTGTATAATTTCCCCTCAAATTTTTGATGGATATTTTGAGAATAATCACCGCTCTCAGAGGAAAGGCATTTCATTTGAATAAATACATCCATAGTAGAAACAAATGTACCTGATACAGTTGAGAGAAAAGTATTGGAACTATATTCTGGAGGCAGCAATTTTATTAAAGTACAAAACACCAAAGTGATATATCTTGATCCAGGAGTTTTAACTTTTTTTTTTTTTTTTTGGTATCAGGGATTGAACTTAGGAGTGCTCGACCACTGAGCCACATCCCCAGCCCTATTTTGTGTTTTAAATAGAGACAGGGTCTCACCGAGTTGCTTAGCGCCTTGCTGTTGCTGAGGCTGGCTTTGAACTTGCGATTCTCCTGTCTCAGCCTCCCAAAGTGCTGGGATTACAGGCGTGTGCCACTATACCCAGCCAGGAGTTGTAACTTTTTAAAGTCAATATTCTTATTCCAAAAGTATATGCAGTCATCGTAAACAATGAAATATAAATGGAAATAATAATGTAAATACACATAAACATAATAATGTAAATACACATAAACATAAAAGAGGAAAAGAAATCCCAACATCATTCTAATACCTAAGAGAAAAATAAATGCACTCCTAATATTTGGATTTCTATACTTTCAATCTTTGTTTCCCCTATATCTATGTGTTTGTATAGAAACAAACCAAACCAAGTATGTGGAGAACAAACCAAAACAAAAATGAGAGCTAATGATTTGCCTTCAGACTCTGAAACAGTGACACAGGGGAAACTGGCATTTTTCTCCCCAATCTCTGACTTAGGCATGTTCAAAAAAAAGGTGAGTTTGAGGATGGTCTATTTAAGCTGCTTCTTTCTCTTTCCTCCTAACTATTGACCAAACTTTCCAGAAGAGTGTGATTGGACATCTGGACATGTTGGACTGCAGCTCATTTCACTGGGTCTGCTGGAAAAAAATTATGAGAATACACTGTTCATTTTTATCCCCTAAGTGTTCTCTGGCCCTTTTCCTTTTCAGTGAGGCAGATTTCTGTAATCCTGAGATTCTCACTTTCAGACATTCTCCAGCACATGTGTTCACCGCTCCTGCAGGATCTGGCATGGGGACCTTGAGGTGCCAGGAAAAGGGGCCAAAGTTCCAAAATTATTTTAGCTCATGATACAAATGTCCCCAAATGCAACACATAATTCTTAAGCATCCACATAGTCATGAAATTTTGTTGGCCTCTTCTGCATTGCTATTACACAGAGAAATCACTCAGACTTCCAAACCCTTCTCTTCCACAAGAAGGGGCTCTTGAAAAATCTCTTTCTTAAGGACCAAATTCACACATGATTTCCTTTACCCAGGGTCTCCCTGGATACTCCATTGCCTCTCACTCAGCTAGGAGCAAGCTCGGGGTCCCCCAGGGCAGCTTGGGACAGTAAAGTTTCTTTTGCTTCTTTGAGGATTTGCTTTGTGATGTAACTGGCCTGATCTACATTAGTAGATACATTAGTAGAGTCTGCAGTTTGACTACTAACAAAACAAAACAAAACATCATCAAAACCAAACCAGAAAACCACATGGAAGAAAGAAAGAAAGAAAAAAAAAAAAAAAAAACAAGTGTCAATCATGGTTCTGCTATCAAGAAATAGCCAATGTTTGTAATTTTTGTGTGTGAATATATTTATTTGAAGATAGTTATTATCCTCAAAAAATCTGAGTGCTGTGCCGTAAGTCTGTAATCCCAGCTACCTATGTGGCTGAGGCAGGAGGACTGAGAATTCAAGGCCAGTCTGTGCAACATAGCAAGACTCCTATCTCAAAGAAAAAAAAGAAAAGAAAAAGAAAAAAGAAAAAAAGAAAGAAAAGAAAAAAGACTAGCATAAATTTTTGTTGCCTTTTTTCCACTTAATGTGCCATCATGCTATAAACATTTCCTTAATCACGAACATAATTCACACACTTTTTCATAATTCATTTTATGGATGACTACAAAGTGCTTAGCCATTTGTTTAATGTTAGGAGATAATCTTAATATAAAGTTTCTGATAATGTGTCCATCCTCATGGGCATATAGAAGAGTGCTAGGGTATGTAGTGAATTCTTGGCAAATGTTAGCTTGGCAAACGTTTTCATTAATGATAATTTTGATGTAGTTGCAGTTAGAACATCAAGAGAATTGATAGGCTGTCCTTGCCAGAGGGGAGAGGCCATCAGAACAGGTTGTGGGCAGCAGCTGTGGACATTCCCTGTCTGCTCACAGCTGAGGGGACACCCTTGGAAGTGTAATTTCAGCCCCTTCAGTGGGTGGTGCTTTGGTTTTTCCATGCTGAAGTCCATCTGTTACAAGCTCAGAAGCCTTGATTGGTTTTGGGCTTTCTGGCTGAGTAGGTGGAAGTTAAGAATCTGAAACAGTCCTTCTCTTGAATTTGGTGATCAGGTTAAGGCACAGTCCTTTTGTGAATCATAGCAGCATTAAACTGCAACTGTCATTTTCCTGACATCGGACTTGCTCAACCCCAAAAGGGAAACATTTTCATGCCAGGTGGGAGATTCTTTTTATCAGAATGTGAGAGAGATGTATAATAGGAGAATTCCAGAAGTGATTCCACCAAGAAGGGATTGGAAAATGTACCATGCAAAGGTTAAATGGGAGACACTAGTAGGGGACATATGGAATTAGGAAGGTGGGGGCCTCATACAATGTGAAGCAACAAGCAGGGTAAAATTGGGGCTGCAGGAAAAAATGGTCATGACAAAAATAAGAAAGGATCAGAAATGTGGTTGAATTCAAATATGACTGCTGAACCCACCCACTTTGACCCTTCTCCTCTGGGTAGTGCCTTGTATATATTCATCAGCATATTTATTCATTGAAACTCTCCCACTTACCCAAAACTCTCTTTCTTTTTTTGAATCTCCATCAAATATTGACAAGGGACACTAATTATAACAAAAAATTTAGCAAATTCCAAATATATATGATTTGTATGGAGCCACATGAAATTGACATCTGAAATGACATAACGTATCATAACAGAAAACATTACTCTCCAAACACCTTAGAAATTAAAAGCAAATGTTTGCATTGGATCCCATTGGTCCTATCAGACCAGTTGGCATATCCATCCTCTGTCTGGGCTCAGTCTTTCCTGTAGATACTTAGGACAGTTGTTTATAGGATATCCTCATGTTCTTGACCTGGTGCTTTATTATGGTTATTATTCTTGACCTGATTATTATTTGGATGTTGATTGGAAATTGCTCTTTTTTAAAATAGTTCTTTCATTATTTGTACTAATTTCTCTAAATAAATACCTCATTTCCTGGTTGTTTGTGCCTCTTTGGAAACATAAAATATCTTTACACAGAGAAAAAAACCAATGCCAAGTTTTGTTTTTAAAAAAAGGAACAATATTTAATTGTTTGTTATATAACCTTTGAGATGCTCCAAAGTGTAAAACTTTACCTTGGCCTCATACATATTTGAATTAAAGGTATTTCAGGTGATGAATTCATTGGAATTTCTTAAATGTACTAAATGATGAGCTCTGTGATTTATTTTTATCCAACTTTAGATTTTTGTACTTAATAAAAATATAAGAACCTTGTATTTTTAGAAAACTTACGAAGACGGATCTATAAATATTTATCAGTAACTTGTTTCTTGACACTCACAGACATGGATCTGTTTGGCAATTCTATTTATTTGTTCTTAGCAAATACATGAGAGTTAAATACCGTAATTATCTTTAGAACTGTGGATGACATTTAGAATACCATGCTTCTGAATTTTTCTAGTTGGTTAAATAGAACCAATACTAATGTTTTAGTAGTGTCATTTACTTTGTTGTCATGTTTAGTTATGCACTTAATTTGCCCTTGTTTATGTCAGTTATGAAGTAAGGCTAGCTCTTAATGGTCTGAGTTTAGTTTCCTTACCCAAAGAAGCACATGAAGGTTACAAATGGAGATGCCTTAAAATTTCAGAGGTGTTATAAATAACTTTTAAATATAAAAGCACCAGAAGTAATATGAGTCAAACTTTTTAAAAAAGCATTTTTTAAAAAAGTTGATTTCCCTTAGCACATTTCTGTTATGCCTTGCCTTACCCGGCAGGTGTCCCTTCCAGGTTTATTGCAGGAACCCCTGATTCCTTTGAATCCTTCGCTTGGTTGTGACGCTGCTTTTATCTCTCACTCATCCGCAGAGCCTGGCGTTTGCACGGTATTCGGAGATCCCCACTACAACACTTTTGACGGACGGACATTTAACTTTCAGGGGACGTGTCAGTACGTTTTGACGAAAGACTGCTCCTCCCCTGCCTCGCCCTTTCAGGTGCTGGTGAAGAACGATGCCCGCAGGACCCGCTCCTTCTCCTGGACGAAGTCAGTGGAGCTGGTGCTGGGCGACAGCACCATCAGCCTTCAGCAGCACCTCACCGTGCGCTGGAACGGCTCGCGCATCGCTCTCCCCTGCCACGCACCGCACTTCCATATCGACCTGGATGGCTACCTTTTGAAAGTGACCACCAGAGCAGGTGGGGCTTCTGTGGCCTCCCTCTTACTTACCTTACCATCGCCACCTGCAGCAGCCTTTGGTTAGAGTGCTCCTTCTCCAGGAGGGAAACCCAGAGGCAGAAAAGTGTTCTGACCTCACCTGCCTCTTCCCTGCCCACAGGGAAGGCACATACCCAAGATGCCACGAAATTACCCGGGAAGTTTGTACCATGTGGATCCTTGCAATTGGATTCCAGTCTTGCAATCTTCTGACATCCAGAATCTTTCCATCCTCATTCTAAAAATAGCAGTTGTACTCATCAAATAATCTCTCTCAAGTGTTGTTGCTATTTTAGAGCACTGATGTCCAGCTTGGAATTGTCAGCGTCTCTCTCAGCACAGTGGGTTATGTATAACAGTTTCACATCTGTGAGAAAGAAAGTTTCCTTGTTAGCTTCTGTCCAAGAAGTAGGGCAGGAATCCTCAAAAGTAAACAGTTTAGTGTCATTGGTGTTTAAAAGAAACATAAATGTCCACATCAGAAGAGCTTGTTCTTGTAGACTTTTGCTTACTCATAGGGTCCCGGGTGCCTTCATCCCACTGGGTCATCCTATGCTAAGGAGAAAGAGACTGTGTGAGTGTGCAGATGAGAACAGAGTGTGACAGGAACCCCATATGAACAACAGTCCCATTCCCTGGGGAAGGATATTCATTGAGTTGATGGCCAGAACCATTGTCTTCTGTTAGAGTACATTTAGGAGGCTTGCTTTGAAAGTGCATCCTTCAGCTGGGCCTTGGGCATGGGAAGCTGATGACTGAGGTCCTCTCTCAGCATCCCATGTTGCCTTTCACCCACTGGATTGCATTTCCACTCCATGAGGCCACTGTTCATAGTTGCTAGTGGTCTATGAGGCTCAAGTCTTTGTCTGTTAGGTGCTGCCTAAGAGAAACATTTTGGAAGAGGAATTAGGTTCCTGATTTTCAGCCTCAGAGAGTGAATGCAACTCATTTGCACATTTCATGACATTGTGTATGGTTCCCACCTTGGCTTAACACCTGTTGGTTAATTAGATGTTGCAATGCATATTCTCCTGTGCACTCTTATTTCTTTAAGTGTGATACTTTAAGGAAATCAGCGTACTTTTGCTTTCTCATTGGTGAGATTTAACAGCGTAAAGGCACCAGCTGAGTGAGTTCCAGTATTTTCAGACAACATAGATTCAAAAGGGACCATCTGATAGAACAGGCACTTTTGAGGGTCTGCAGAGACTATTTCTGCTGTACCGACAGGACCCTGGTAATTGTTTCAATTAAAGCCAGAATATATTTTGATAAATTGATTTGAGCCTATGACATGCAGCTTAGCTGAACAAAGGCAAGAGGCCAAGACAAGTCCAGGGAGCTTTCAGTTAGTGAATATATCATAGTTTCAGTGAGACAACTCTTAAGTATTTATGTATTGGAGCATTAGTAAAAGGGAAAAATTCCCATTCTTCACATTGCAGATGTGAAGAGCTCTACTCATTTAACTTTAAAGAGATTAGTCTTGCTCAGAGAACCCAGACACCTGTTCTTATATCCAAAAGACATGCTGCTCTGCAAATGTAGGCCCTAGTTAATTTTTTTAAAGGAGACAACATTTTTTGGCTCCCTGTAAAACTTGTACAAGATGACCCATTATTACATAGCACTAATTAGAAGCACCTTGTCTCTCTATTTTCAAGTCAGCCCAAACACAGTGGAGTCCACTGATATGGGAATTATTAGTCAGCCACAGCCTAGTTCTCAAAGGCATCCTGGGTACTTGAAGATTACTAACAGCCTAGGAGGTTCACATCTGTTCCATGCTTAGCTGGCAAAATGTGATGGAGTACGTGTACTCTTTGTAAGGATTCCATGTCGTAAAAATGAGCAAAAGGATGAGACTGTTAAGAAAATAATAATAGGCCATAAATACCATAATTCGATTAGTAAATTCAACTATTCTAGGCCTTGAACTCAGTTTTACAATTTATTTTTCCATTTACATTTCCATGACATAAGTCATTTTGATGGCATGCCTCACACCCCAGATGAACAATTTTCTCTGGGCACTAAACTTACTTTACATTTATCCTTTGAAAGACACAACTTAATTCTAGACAGTAGTGTGTCCACCCAAGTCTAAGCATCTCAGTTTGAACTACCCCTTAGAGATATTTTCTTTTTATCACCTATCGATGATCGATTTAAAATATCACAGTATTTCCTTTGGGTGTTCTTCCAGCACATTTTTGTTTTATTTCATAAGCTCGTGTGATCAAAGGGTACTGTCTTCAAAATAGGAGCTTAAATCAGGCCTGCAGCTGGCGGACTGGAGATGGAGAGGCATGTCTTTTGCCCCTGTGGTTTATGGACTCAGCACTTCATGATGCTTCATCTGTTAGAGTAGCACAGGTGGCCATAGGGACTGGGTGGAATTAGGCTAGCAAGCAGGCTGTGACAAGGCTCAGTGATTTAAACAGTAGCCACCCCTACCACACCCTGCCCCCACTCTCGACACTTAGCATATGATTTAAAAATATATTTCCTTTCTGCCAACTGTTTACTAAATCATACCTGAAAGAGGCATATCAGCTCTACCCGAGATCTTTAACACACTGGGAAGAAGCTTTTTATTTTATTGTTGGTAGTGCTCTATAGTTTTTGAACTCAAACAATATATCCTATCCCTACGCATTTGGTTTAAAATCTGAGCAGAAAAAAAATCAACCATTTTCACACATTACTGTGGTATGTCTACAGATTTTGTAGCTGTTCTCCCCTTTAAATGGACAGCAACAAAAGCATCGGTAAGTAAATCAAAACAAACCACATCCCCCAAAGAAAACAATACCTGCACAAACCATAGACTCAGCTTGTGGCCTGGGCCAGGTCACACACTTGAGGGTGAAGAGTAAGTTGGTAAAGCATTCACGGAGAGAAGGGGAAATTGGAAGGTCCTTCCTAAAGTGGAAGGAATGTAGCTGTTTCTCACATCCCCAGATGGGACATATGCTTCAGCTTTAGCCTCCCGACTCTGCCAGTTATTTCTACCCAATTTCCCATGCAGAGAATTGGCAAACTCATCCCAGCTGCAGAAAGGACTATCCTCAGCCCTGCAAACACTTCATGATGGTTTCCTCTCATAAGATGCCTAGTTAAAATAAATTCCCTCAATTACAACTTATTAGTATTTTTGCCTTTTACGACTGTAATCAACTTTGCATGGATTTTACTCATAGAGGGTACAAAGATTCATGTGGACACATATATAAGTGAAATGGAGATGGTCAAAGTCATCCCATGTCTAATAGTCACCTCTCCCCAGTGTGAAGCCCAGCATTGCTCTGTGAAAATCCTCTTAAAATAATAATAACAAGGAAATTGAAAGGAGAGTGAATTATAAATTATTCTCTTACTTTGGAGACCATGTTTTTATGAATGAGATGTCATGGGTTTTGAGAAGTGTTTACCTAAAACACAGCAGGTCTACAACTTTCCAAGCATGTGTGGACCACCAGCCCTCTGTGAAGAAAGAACACAGTGATTGGTTTGTTCACTGTGAGCTGAATTCCCATGAACTCAGTTGCCCAAAGTCTCAAACTTATTATATCATTGTCAGTAATGATATTGGAGTTCCTTTGGGTGTAAATTCTCAACTATTTGTGGCACTTGGAAGAACAGTGTTTGCCTGCTGTCTAGGAAAGAGATTTGTAGTTTGGAAAATTTTGCAACACGGAAAATCTTTGGAATTATGCTCTAAAAGTTAGACTTTGTATGGAATTGATTTTCTCCTCTCATTCCTTTTGCTGAGTAGCTGCCTGGCTACAGGCTTGTGAGGTCAAGTTTCTTCTATACCTTGGAGAGTGTATTACAAATCATTTTATAGTTTGTTTGTCTTCTTTCAAAATGGTTATTTCAGTGTCTTAACTAGCATGAAACTTACAATTTCTTTGGTTTTGCAGATTCAATGCATCAACATTACAAGGGTAATTTATTCACGTATTAAGAACATACTGTGTGCCAGATAATGTGTTAGATAATGGAGTATGAAGAAAGAGAAATTGTTTTATAGGAAAGTTGTGGTTGTCAGAATTGACACCATATTCTCACAGAGATCCATGCTGGGAGGTCAGCCTGAGGTGTGGGTGTTCTAACGTTGTCCTTCCTCTCCTTACCTGGCCCCATTACTGTCTTCTCTTCATTATACCACTCTCAGGAAAACACTCCCTATGGACTTTTTTTCCTTCTTTTTCCAGATCTATTTAGTTGCTTCCCCGAATCCAGCCTTTTCTCCTAACCAAGAAATATTCTCCATCATTGACCTTGGATTAAGAATGCTTCTGTTCCTTCCATTTACCACACAGTGATTTCCTTATGAATCTTTCTGTTTATTGCTTGAAAAGCCCAGTTTTAGACCACTAGTTTATTTTACCAATAATTCTCCCTAAAGTAACTGTTCTGTGATGGTTGTGTGGACTTCTTACAGGAAAGCTTTTTGGGCAGCCATTTCTCTCTCAGATCATGTTCAGACTTAGGCAGGATTAGCTTAAGAATCTCACTTTTGAGTGTGTCTTCCTGAGCTCAGTTCTAGTACTCTAATTTTTCCATATGCCAATTTCATATTCCAACAAGATCCATTCTCAGTCTCTCTCTCCACCCTTCTTTTCCCTCTTTCCCTGTGTTTCTGCCATCCCATCTCTACCTCCTTCCCCAACTTCTGAACATTTGCTCATCAGACTAATCTTGATCTTTCAGGAAAAAAGACAAAGCCTTTGAGGAGAAAAGACAATTTTCTCTTTCCAGAGGCAAAATAAAATACTAGTTTTGTCAGGAACCCAAGAAGGTTAAATTTTAAAAATCAGCAGAGAGCTTTCTGTAAAAAAAACATTTCCTTTGTGGTTGCTACTCTTGGGAGACAGTGACAGTGACTAAGGAGAAGTCCCAGTGTAGAAATGCACATTGACCTGTTGTAGATGTTCCCTAGAGCTCATGCCATGGGTTGCTCTTGGACATTCCCTGGTAAATAGTTCAGTCATTCACAGGAGAGCTCAGGCACTGCCAGGGGATCATCACGAGAACAATAAGAAAAGTTTCCAACACACACACAATAAAGAAGAACTAGGAAAATTAGTCATTTATGTTGGGTTAAGCCTTAAAAGGCTTTTCACAAAGACCTTCCTCTTGTGACCATTGTCGGCACACAAAACATGAGAGTAGAGTTGAGGGTGTTTCTTCTTGATCAAACTTAGCTGTGCTGTGTGACATCAGCTGTCCTACATGAGACATAGAAATGTCCCCATGCAGAGTAATCATTGGCTAGAGTGGCTCCAGGAAGTCTTGGGCCAGCATATCTAGAGAAATATGCATGTTTTCGGACAAACCCTCCAACATTTTAGATAGTCAGTTCAGCAAACCCAGAAGGGTCTTTGGTCATCTGCCTCCTGGAGTGAATCAGTTTCCTTGATGAAGTACTGGCCTGATAATGGATGCATATGAGGAACTTTTATGCATGGTCTGATAACCTCTAGTGCTCAAATGTTGAAACTCATTAATATCCTTGCATTGGAGGCCCCAGAGATGGATAGTATAAAGATTTCCCAACAACTAAACCCAGAAAACATGGGTCAGCAGCTCATGTCTCAGGAAGAACAAACATACAATAATGAAGGAGCACATGTTTTCACTAATATGTGTATCATCCCTTGAAGAGGATGTTTTCAAAAGCTATCTATTTATTGCTTTAATATCCTCACTATATTAAGCAACTTGGAAATTTTCCTCTGGTATTTGGAGTATATGGGGGAATTTTTGGACAAAGAAACAAAAATGACATTAAGGAATTGTAATCTTTGTTTCTGTTTCCACACTAGTAATTGGATAAATGAAGCACAACTTGGACTAACATAATTACTTTAGGAGAGGACAAAAATATAAACCTCAGAGTAGGGTGGTCAAATCAGGGGTACATAGATGTTTTAAAAGCCAACTTCATTCAATTTAAAAATCTTAATCCCAACAAATAGTGATTTATGTAATTCATACAATATTTAATGTGGTAAGATCAAAATGTCATCAAGAATTTGGATAGACTCGAACTGTTCCTTGTTAGAAGATGATGGCTGTATATACCATGTAAAGCTATGTACACATGGGAATTATTGGGAGATTCAGAAGTGGTTGAACTCCCCTTTCCCCTTCATCTTTTCTAGGTTTGGAAATATCCTGGGATGGAGACAGTTTTGTAGAGGTCATGGCTGCACCACATCTCAAGGGCAAGTTGTGTGGCCTGTGTGGCAACTATAATGGACATAAACGTGACGACTTAATTGGTGGAGATGGGAACTTCAAATTTGATGTGGATGACTTTGCTGAATCTTGGAGGGTAGAGTCCAACGAGTTCTGCAACAGACCCCAGAGGAAACCAGTTCCTGAGCTGTGTCAAGGGACAGTGAAAGTCAAGCTCCGAGCCCATCGGGAATGCCAGAAGCTCAAATCTTGGGAGTTTCAGACCTGCCACTCAACAGTGGACTATGCTACTTTCTACCGGTAAGTACAATGTTCTGGGGATGGGGTGGGGTTACAGACCTAGGATAGACTTGATCTTGGAATAGAGTTTGTCAAATCTCCTGCTATGCAAAACAAGGCCCCCCAAATTCTTTCTGTTCAGTAGCTGATCTTGTCTTGAGTCAGCCTCACATGAGGCCCCCAGTTGGAAAATTCCAATATTTTAGGGCAAACTTCTAGGCCACTCTGTAGTTTTGTGTGTCTACAAATTTACTGAAAAGCTGGTGACAGCACAGGGCTTTTCCAGGGTATTAGCTTGACTAGCTTGACCCTAAGATTATGGAGAGTTTCCCTAATTCTGGCCTACACCACAGTGGTATAGGGCAGAGGTGATATCCTCAATGGAATCTCAAATCACTCTGGCCAACTTTGGTGGTTTGTATGAGCTCCATTATTCTAGATCTGAGGAAGAGTTCAGGTCAGCCTCATGGCCTAGTCTGGACCAAATCTGCCCAAGGAAAATAAGAAAGTTGGTGGAAACAGGGCTTAATGTTGGAGGAAGGAAGGGCTCTCATCAATAGTCAGTTCCATGACCTCTTCTAACTGTTTAGCTACCTTCCACACAGTGTAACTGACTACGAAGACATCTTGAATTTGACTTCCATGCCACAAGATTGCATTTGTGAGTTGATGAGTTTGGCCTGGTTGTACTTCCATTTACTGCTCAATTCCACAGGTTCAAGAGCTATGGCTCCCTATAACTTTAACCACTGTGGGTGTGAGAGGAAACATGAGACAAACACAGCCCAAAAGGCCTTGTTTAAGTGATTTGCCTGTGCCTCTTAAAATTAGGAAACTCCTGTGGTCTGCAACCACAGAGAGGTTATTTTTACTCTTTAATTGCCACCAGTTTATTTCCCCTAGCTCTCATTAAATGTGATTTTTTTTATTTGATCTTTGGACATAAAAGATAAAGTCCTATAAAGGCAGCTTAAAGTGGGGTGGAAAAAAGACTGTCCCTGTCATCACAAATCCACGAACATGGCTGCATCTGCCAAACCATTTGGCTCCAAGTCATACATTTAGCTTTTTCAAGCCATTTTCCTGCTATAATTTGAGTTCTCCGGGTTCCCTTCTTTCTCCTCCTGCATCACTCTCTACATTGGCCACGTCTCTTTTCTAATAAAGTTGAAGGATCTGAATGTGAGACTAAGTGAGTTAAGTGCTTGGAGAAACGGGGCTTCATTTGGAATTAAACGTCTTCCCTTGAAGATCTGAAGGGAAGCAGTAGAATACAGCAATTAAGAGTTTTGTGGTTTCCCAGAGCTTGAAATTCAGACAGGTTGTACAACCTTGAACAATTACCTGAGCTCTACAAACCTCTGTGAGCCTATCTGTGAAGTAGATAGGCTGCTCTGAAGGGTTGCTACAAAGGAACCTGTCCTGAAGAGTGGCCGCTCAGATTCAGTGGGATAGCCAGCATGGATGCATGTGCTTAGCACAGAGCCCCCACATATCAAGCACTCCCTAACTCCTCACTGCCATCACTTCTTCCACTATTACTTAAATAACAAGAACTCACAATTCACCTGTCTCAGCAACGGCGAGGTGCTAAGCAATTCAGTGAGACCCTGTCTCTAAATAAAACACAAAATAGGGCTGGGGATGTGGCTCAGTGGTTGAGTACCCCTGAGTTCAATCCCTGGTACCAAAATAAAATAAAATAAAACAAAACAAAATTAAATGAAATAACAAACAAGAAGAAGGCCTCTTTTGGAAGCTCTTCCAATCCAGTCACAGATTTGGATTGGATTCTTCTCTGTTTAAAATAGATTGGAAAGATGGTGCTTCTCCCAGAGCTTCCGTAGTCTATCCTAGGGTTTTTATCCCATTTCAGATTGTATTGAAAACAAAAATTGGAGAGCAGGCCTGCAGAGATTAGTCCCCCTTTCCAAATTGCTATTACTTTGGCATTTTGTGATTTAATTAGTGTTATGATTCTTGGACTACAGCAAGAATATGATGAATGTCTTGGCAGAAGTCGTGAGAAGCGATAACTTCGACATGCATGAGCAGAGAGGATGGGAATCCTATGGCGATTACTTCTGTCCTTTAAAGGTGCCACAGAAACTACAGATACACAGCGGAAAGTGCTCATTTGAGTTAGGGGCTTGATGTGCTCAGTTTGGGCAGCTCCTGAGCAAGTTCTTGGGATTTAGTGCATGTAGGCTCAGAGTTTGGGATGTGGGCTTATGCTGTGCTCATCAGTGGTGTGGCGTAACGCAGAGTGTCCTCCAAAGCCTGCCACTCTTTCCTGGGAAGGACAGAGGCATGCAGGAAAGGAGAACTAGACTGCAGGGCAGTTCTGCCTGCCATATGCCTTGCTGCTGATCTCACTCCCCAGTGCTTTCTCATGCATTTTGAAGTGAAGTGGCTTGTGTTGGGCAGATCCTGGAATTTTCTCCTTTCTTCCAAACACTTATGTGGCAGTAGAAGAAAACAAACAGGGTATCTAGAAAGGTGATTTTCTTCTCAGGGGAGCTCCAGGGAGGACCAAATATCTGGGTTTCTAGGGACACTTTAGGAAGCAATGAATTGAGAAGGAGCCCCTGCTTAAACCAGCCTGGACCCAATTCTGAGTCTGCCACTTTCAATTTGTGTGACCCTGATGGTCAGTTGAGTTCCAGATCTTTTATTTATAGCATTAGTGTGACAGTGACTACCTGGAAGGACTGCTGCTCTGATGACTGAAGTCCATGGACAGTGTGCTATTGGTGCACATGGTGCTGTTGGCCTGCACTCCTGTCTCTTAATGGCAAATTCAAGCTCCTCCCCCCAGCTATTTACCTTTCTGGTTGTTGACATCTCCCACTTTCATTGTGGGGAACTGATTTGATAGATTCTCACTGAGGAAGCCCTGGAACAATTTCAAAATGAATTGTTTCTCTTTCAAGGCACTGAAAGGGTAGTGTAAGTCAAGATTGCATTACAATTTTTTAAAAAGCTACTTGCTGTTTTTGTCTTGTGGCAAAGAAAAAACAGCAGTCACATGACATCCCACACATGTAAATTTTTGCTCATGTATTTTAAATAATTGATGGGATTTCTAAAAGGAATCTGAAAATATGTCAGGACCGTGGCTGAGATATATTTTGTCTCAGTTCTTACATGATTAAGAATGCTTGACATCATAAACAGACATATACATAAGTACTCTTGGAATTTGATTCCTTTTATTTCCCCCTCTTCCTTCAAAGAAATATCTGTATTTTCCTTTAAGAACAAAGAATAACATGCTTAACATATTCATACAACTTTTCAAGCACCCATGTTTGCAACAGAGAGAAGGAAGGAAGTAATTACATTACTAATTACTAAAATATTACATTACTAATATTTGCATTTCAGTAATATGCAAACATTATTGATTTGGGGTTTCCTTAATCATATGACACATTCTGCCAGGCAAATTCTATTTCAAATATTAGACTTCTTATAGAGTCAAAATAATAATTCAGATTCCTCTGAATTAGAGTTCACTTTTGAAATGTTTGTAACTCATTTTATTTTGATCTTTTACCTAATTCAACATTTTTAACAGAAAACTGGCCATTGTCTAAACACTTGAAAAACTACCATTTTTTAGTGAATAAGACATGGTAACGTATTAGTCAATATTTATTTTTTCTTTTTCAGGGAACTTTTTAACATTTGCTAACTTTTTTTATTTGTGTGTCAGTTTGACCCCTCTTGGCTAATTGGGTATAAAAATATGACATATGATCAAGTTTTTTGTCATCAGAATAATTTTCTTTAATTAATCAGTTGATTCTGTGTGGGCGCAAAATAATTTAGTAACAAATCACATAAAAATGCTGGCTTTGTTGATAA
>PVHX01011018.1:0-12562 GCA_004024805.1 Geosciurus inauris
CCCTTCCATCCTTCCCTCCTTCCTTCCTTCCCTCCTTCCTTCCTTCCTTCCTTCCTCCCTTCCCTCCTTCCCTCCTTCATTCTGGGGTGAAAACCAAGCCCCCCCTTGCTAAGCACACACTCCACCCCTGAGCTACATACAGTCCCTACTATTATGTTTTTGTATTATTTGATTTTTACACATCAACAAAGACATATTCGCTTTGTATAGATCAGAACAAAATGCAGATTTTACTTCGCAGAGCTCCTGCCCAAGCTTGCGGTTTTGATCATGGCTGTCTGTGTCCATGAGGTCCAGTTAACATAGTCCTCATGCACTGGAACGGTTCCCAGGAGCCTGATATTTCAGAGGAAGCGCGGGCATCGCAGTGTGGCCTGAAAGGTAGCTCACGAGGTTCAGGATGTGCCTGGTCCCTAAGACCCTCCTCACCCCCAACTTAACACACCCACTTAAGGGTTCCGAGAAAATGCACTGTTCAGGTCACTTCCTGCTTCCAGCCAGTGACCACGCTGTCACTCCAGGGGCTGGCCTTGGGTTCTTCCCCACCTCTCCAGGCATCCCACCTGGGAACGACAGGCATGGCTGTGGCTCTCTCTTCCTCCCCTGCCCCTCTCCCCCACGCCCCTCTTTTGTCCACCCCTGGCTGGAGACAGCTAAAATAGCTGTGCAGATCAGTGTTCATACAAAGAGCGCACCGTCTAGCCTGCAGAAGCCCCTTGAATTATTCAAAGAAGCTCCCTCTCTGGTTCCCGTTGTTCTGTTTTGCCGCCTTCCTCCCTTGGCAGCAGAAGCTGGCCCGACATCTGGCAACGGTAGCCATAGGTTGGTTAGGCACTCAGCAGGGAAGGGAAGGCGAGCCCAACAGAGCCACTGTTCTGCGTGATGAGGAAACAGGTAACGCTAGGTCTGAAGGCATGGAGTAGTTCTTACACCAGTGTAAACCACTGTCCCTAAAACAAACTCACTCACAGTCCCTGTGCCTGGCAGAGCTGTTGGTAAACAAGGTGCAGAACTGAGGAGAAATCCAGGCCTCTGGGTCCTGGCTGAGGCTAGGGGGTGTGTCTAGCAGGTAGCTGAACAGGAACCTGGGAAGCTATGGCATCTGTGAGTCCCAGAGGATGCTCTGAAAACCTTCTTTCTTCATATCTTCTATACCCCTCACTCACCTTCTCCAAATCTTTCAGCTACGGCTCCAGAGGAAACAGCAGAGAGGGATGCCCCTGGTGTGCTGGGGCTGCTGCTGCTCAGGAATGTGGCCCCAGCAGTCCCAACTATGTCACAATTCAGCAAGACCCAGGCCAGCGCGGCGGGGTGGGGTGGGGGGCACACAGCTTCCGCAGCACTCCAGGATGCTTGAGTCTCTGTCCATGTTGAAAAGCTAAAAATCAACTCAAAGTGGAGACGGACTTCAGGAGCCATGGCTACAGTCCCAATACAGGGTCTGCTTTGTTGGTGGGCAGTGTCGGGCATCGAACCTGTGGCTCAGCGCACACTGAGCTGCACACCAGCACAGAACAAGTTTGCACAGAACTCAAACCTTCGATGAGCACACCAGGTGCCAGGCATTCGGCGCGTGGAGCACATTCAGAGCACATTGTTTACCCGGGAAAATCTGAATGTGCCCTATGAATTAAATCACATTAGGGGACAGTACTAATATTCCAGTTATGTAGAAAATGTCATTATTAGATGCTCTTACCAAAATCCTGAAGGATGAGATGTTATCACACCTGTAATTTATTTTAAAATATTTTGGCAGGAAGCTAGATGAAGCAATATGACAAAATGTTGATGTTAAACTGAAGCGACGGGTACACGGAACTCATTGTACTATTTTCTCAGCTTATCGATTAACTGATGAATTTTCATAATAAAAAGTGCAAAGAAAACAGCTTTCCCATAGCCCAGAAGCCCGGGCTCCATTGCAAACGTGACATTGGGTTTTATGGTAAACAGGGTTCTAAGGCCCCAGGATCCTCACCTCCCAGAATACACACCGGGATGATTCCCTCACTGGGAGCGTGGGCAAGACCTGGGGGTGAAGGCCAGGAGACTGTCCTCACGTGACATGTGAGGGTGAAGGATTTTGTAGATGTGCTTAAGGTCCCTGACCAGTTCATTGTGAGCTAGTCACAGGGAGGTTATCCTGGGTGAGCAAGATCTAGTCAGGCGAGTTCTGTCAGGGCAGACGGCAAGCAACAAAAGGCCCTCTCTTGCTGGCCTCGAAGAAGCAAACTGCCAGGGCCTCAGGCTGCAACCACCAGGGGCTGAGTTCTGCCAGGAAGCTTAGAGAAAGACCCTGGGCCTGCCTGACCCTGGAGCCCCAGGCACCACCTCCATCTCAGCACTGGGATTGCCGCCTGCCGAGAGGCAGCTGAGGACCTGCTAACTCAGTCCCCCGCCTGCCGAGAGGCAGCTGAGGACCTGCTAACTCAGTCCTGGCACATGGACACAGATAGCAAATACATGCAGTTCTAAAACAATAAGCCTGTGACTTGTCATGGAGCAGCAGCACACAAATACAAGTTTCAACTAAGGAGACAATCCTAATTGGTTTGGGATGCAGTCCAGGGCTCCATATCACCAAGGACCTTAGCCTGGCCGGCCCCTTGCAGGGGAAAGTTGTGGCTGGTCAGCGATGTCTGCCTGGGCATGGAGGCCACAGCCTTCCTCCTCCAGTTACCAGCCACTGTCTCTGTGTGTTCGAGGAAGCTGAGGTTGACTAACTTTCTCAATGACAGAGTAACACCAATAACACCGAGGGTACTAGAGCTTGGGTCCCCAGGCTGGATGGCATGCTGACCTGAGAAAGTCTCCGAGACAAGACTGGAGAAGTTATCCAAGCAGATTTTAGACACTGTCTGAGGAGCCTTGCGGGCTGCTGTTTGCAGGCCTTGGTCTTCACCCATTCCCTGGCTCCACTGCCCGTATACACAGGGAACATCCCTGAGCTGGGGAAATCCCCCCTAGGACATCACCTGACCTTGCCCCCTATTTCTAGGACTCTCACACAGCCCGGCTCTTGACCTTTCTGGAAGATTATTAGACTTCCTCCCATGTTTATGCCCAAGAGGTCAAGACCTTGATCGCTCAGCACTGACCTTGGATCACACCGCTATTAACACGCCACCATTCATTTGAAAACCACACAGAGATCACAGCACAGTACCAGCTCTCTGGCTCATAATTGAAGCAACCTCTCCCTGGTGAGGCAGGTGTGCCCTGCCAGTGTGGGTTTTAGAGTGCCAGCCACCCTCCCCTCCACGCAGTCCCCAGCCCTGCAGATCTAGCCTCCCTTCCTCCCAGGGACCTGCCCCCAGCAGCCCAGAGCCTGTAACACACCCTTTCCTACAGCCACAGGGCAAGCTCCAAAACACCTGGAAGACGGAGGGGTCACTAATGGCTTCTTCCACTATAATGAAGAAAAATAAATGTTTTTCTGGATGCAAAATGTTTCTGTTTGTGGGAAGCCGCTTGGAATCCAGCCAGCCCGCTGCTCCTGAGCCACTAGACCACAGCCGCCCACACTCACAGTCCTACCACCCGTTCACTTCCGTTTAGCCCTGCACCGGGGGCTTTTAACACACAAGAAGGACTTCCAACACAAACCAGGCATGCTCACTGTGTGGGCTGGACCTCCAATGAGGGTAGGAGCTCGCTAACAGGCGGTCCACGCCCATCATTGCTTATTATGGTATTTACGATTTAAGGAATTCAATGCCACCATTTAAACAGGAGGCCTTTCACTCAGAAAACTTGGCAATCGACCTGCTGCCCTTGGGAACGCTGGGATGGAGCTGAATGGTGGCCATGTGTTTTCCACTGACCCCACTCCCCACCGCTCCCTGCTGCCTCTTCCTGGTCATCGTGGTCTCAGTGCTGTTTTCTCATGAGATAGGAAGAACAACTACCCCTGACCCATGAAAGCAGGCCCCAGAAGCCAAGTCCCTCCAGAGGCTGCATCTGCTTACCCCTGAGATAAATAAACCTCTTCAGCCACAGGCACACTGATTTGTAACTTGTTGGTGGGTAATGGTCTTGGTATATATTCAGAATGTTTTTTGTTCCCCCAGATTACTTCAATGCTACAATCTCTTGTTTGGTTAGAGCCCCCACCAACTCAAGAGGAAGTGTAGCGAGAGCATGATCATTTCAGAAATATAGCCTTGTGCCCTTTCAAGAGAGCAGGACTCGCCAGTCCTGAACTCCACCCCATTCCAGCAGCACCTGGACTCAGACCTCACAGGGACTCCTCATGGTGCCGCAGAAGTTCCAATTCAAAGTCCCCTCGACAGATGTGATATGTATTGGTCTTTTTCATCTAGATGGAGAAACAAAGAGGAGAGGGCTCCCTGCCTGCCCCTGCAAACAAAGCCTCTCTGGTTACCCTGATGAAGATGGCGCTGTGGGCAGGAAACAGGAAGAGCTGCGAAAGCCAGAAAGGCCAGGCGAGGATGGAGAGCGGGAGGTTTTGGAAGAGGGCGCACAGGAGTGGAGCCCACTCCCCCGAGAGTGGAAGGGTGAGGCAGGGCCGGGGACGGGACTCACGGTTGAGCTGCCGCCTGCGGATCCTGTCCCTCCATGGCCTGCTCCTGATCCAGTGTAACCGCGAGGGCAGCACCATGGTCCCCGGAGAGCTGGGCCTAGGGCCTTCTCCTGGCAGGGCCGGGCCTCGGGGCAATCCCGGAAGTCAGGGCCAGATGCATAAAAATTAAAAAGAAGAAAAAAACCACCTCTTCTCTCTTTTTTTTTTTTTATATCTGAGGTTTCCGTTGACTTCTTTTATGAGCAACTCGCCTCCCCTCTCCTCCCCTGCCGACCCGGAGGCGGCTGCCAGGCCAAGCCGCCCAGGCCCGGCCTCTCCCGGCCGCCTGTGCCATGTTTTATGCATGAAGATGATGGGACGGTAATTTATTCCGCAGAGAGGATCTGGGCTCCTGTGTCTGCCCGGGCGTCAGCGGAGCCGCATGGTGGGGGGAGGGCAGGTGTGCCTGGCCGGCAGGGGTGGCCTGAAACGGGAATCCCTCTCTGCAGGCAGGGCTGCCCAGCCTCAGGGCAACAGGCGTGGGGCGTGCCACGGGGCTCCCTGGCACCACGGGAGTGCCTGGCCACTTGGTAGGGGCCATAGGATCCATTAAACAAAGAACTCCCTGAAGCCAGCTCAGTGATGGTGTGTTCCTGAGTCCTTCGCACCTGTGGGTCCTCTCCCTGCCCTGTACCTTCTCCCCCAGCCCTTTCTCCCCACTGAGAGCGCCCTGGCACCTCATTTGACCGGTCACCCTTCAAAGTGCCATAGTTCTGTGCAGTCGGAGATGGCACAGCCTGTGCTGTGCTGTGTGGCCCTCCTGCACATCAAGCTTTACCGAGGCTTTTTCTCTGGTTTGTTTCAACAGCGAGCAAGCTTCTTGAGGGCAAGAATTGTGCATTCCTCTTTTCCAGCTGCCACATACAGCTAGTGACATGGAGATGTGACTTGGGGCAGCCTCTGAATCTCCATCAGCCTCCCCACAAGCCTTCCCAAATAAATGTACACTCTAACTAAATACACCATCTTGGCTGTAGAGGCAGCCTCCATTCATGACCCTCTTCCAGGGGGAAGGTGCTGTGCAGAAGCCCCTCTTAACCCAGACATGAGCTGCCTGGGAGGAGGCTTGGAGTAGGGTGGCCTCTGCAGCTCCCGGGTTGTCCCCCAGGCAATGTCAGCTCCATCCAAAGGCAAACAGTGCAGGATCAGAGGCTTGGGAGTAGTCTTGCCCGAGGCTAGAACTGCGAAGGGTGCCTCGAGCTAACAAAGCCAAGGGCTGGGAGAGGTCCTTAGTGGACAGGACTTGCTGTATTGCCAACACCTGTCAATAGCCTGGTGACTCCATGGAAGTTGGCAAAGTCTCTGGGCCTGTTTTCTTATCTCCAAAATGGGGGGGGGGTCTAGGATACGTTGTATCAAAATTCTTTTATATTAATTCCTTTGTCCTCTATAGTAAATCATCACGATTCAGTGGCTTGAAACAATAGATTAATTCTCTTGCAATTCCGGAGGTTAAACTCTAAAATGCGTCTCTTGGCATTAAAGCCATGGTGTTGCCAGGACTGGCTTTGGAGGCTGGTGAGGAGCCTCTGCCTCTTGCTTTCCCTGCCTCCAGGGGCTGCCTGTATACCTGCATCGATTTCCAGGTGACCTCTGATAGCCTGAGGGACCACCATCCTGAGCCTTGGCACCAGCTGTCGTGACACCCAAGACAACAGCCCCAGGACTCAGGTCCCTCAGGATGCGCCTGCTCCCCAAGCCTTCTTTTATGAACCAAGGCATGTGGAAGAGACTAAGATTATAACCAAATCCACATCAGGTAGCCAGCGAGATCTCTTGACTGCTGCAACTGGACGACGTTCCCTGAATGGCAATTGCAGTATAAGAAAACTCCACTTGCGACCCAGGAATGGATCGCTGTTCTTGATTTCTACCATTGCTAGTTGAACTGTTTTCTGCTCTATATGGCACTTAACATAACTCAAATCCAGTAGGTGCAACTAGGCAAATGCACCATGGGGAAGGTCACAGGGACACTGTCAGGTGCTATTCCCTCTGCTACTTTTTCCCACTCTTGGGCTCCTGAAAGTCTGTGGACTTGGACATGAAGAATGGGTTACAAAAGAAGCCTCTCCTGCCCCCTCATCTCCCCCAGTCAGAATCAGACCTTCTTTCCTCCTGGCTGAGCCACACATTTCCTACATCTTCTGCTGCGTGAGTGTCCCTCGGTCCTGATGTCCAGGATTCACAACAGCAGGTGATCTCTGGCAGCAGGCCAGGGGGCAGCATGCACAGCCAGCGCTAACTGAGAGGCCACTGAAGAGCTGGCGTTTCCTTCTGTTGATTTAAATGTGAGTCTTGACAGTTTCCTCATTGTAACACGGAGGGAGCAGGCACGGGGCACAGAACGGGAAGCCCTCGGCTCCCCTCCCTCAGCCGTTCTTTTCCATCAGATGGGTGGTGCTGCAGGATGGGCTGAGGGATGGTTCCTTTTGAGAAGTGCTGCACTGCATCTTCTCTTTCATCATCTGCACACACATAAATGCCCGGAGTAGATTGCTTTGTGGAGTGTTATTCTCCCAAGGAAGATTTTCATCCGTGTGAAGTGCAGAGTATCAATTTTTACTCTTCTTTAAGCGCGTGTTGCTATTAAATTTTCATAAGTCACAGAATTTCATGGTGGAAATGCACAGAATATGCTAGGAATGACCTGTTAAACGTGGAAGGGTGGAGAAGCACAATTATGGAGCCCTTGCCTCTTTTATCCCCCCAACTCATTTTTGGTAAGTGGAAGCTGGGTGGTAGACCTGGGAGAAAGAGCCTATCGGGCTGCTTCTGCCTGAGGCCGTCCTGGGAGGAGCCGACCTCCCTCCCATCAGAGGACAGAAACTGTGGGGCTGAGGCACCTCCCACGCTTAGGAATGCCACACTGGGAGAGTGGTATGCTGTGAAATAGAAGCCCAGGGAGTGCAGGAGGAAGATGGCCCCACAGAGCTGACTCACCTCTCCTCTCCTGCCCATTGCACAAGAGGAGCCCGAGGACTGGCCTACATTCTGGAATGGCCAAGGCCTGGAAGTCAGGCACTGAGTGCTGCCTACACCCATCTACAGAGCACTTACAAAGAGATAGGCTGTGTGTGTGTCGCAGGCTTTACCTACATATGTGGCTTTATTTCATTTCCTCCACGTGGTTATTACTTCTGAGCATTTTACTGATTAAAAAGGTGAAGTTGACATTGTCTAAATAATCTTCTAACATATGGTGCATTACCTCTGCTTCACATAATGGTCATTTTACACCCCATGCCCATTTTGCAGATAAACTGAAGTACGGAAAAGTTCAGTAACTGACCGTGGGGACACACTTAGCAAGAGGTGACATGGGATTCGAACTCAGATAATCTGGCTCTAGAGCCTCCATGTTTAATCCCAGCCTACTATACTATCTCTTCTTATTAAGTCTCTTCCAGACTGCAGTGTAACTATTCTAGGCCCTGCATATTCCGTGCTTCTCAACTTTAGCAATAATGGTCTATTTTTAAAGTATGTTCCATTGGCTTCAAGAAAGACAATTAAAAAATCAAGAATGAGAAATTGGACAGCTGTTAGAGAATTGCTTTAGACAACATTGTGTCCAAATGCTTCATTTTATGAGCACGAAGTTGACCCTCCAGGAGAGGAGGACACACACCCGAGCTTGCCCTGCAGATTAGGGGAGGAGGGCCAAGTCCTGCCCGCCTGCTCTGACCCTCCACCACTGCTCAGCTAAGGCTTCGTGGGACTTTAAGGCCTACAATGTTTTTGGAAGGTGATGTTGGTGGAGCAGAAATGGGACTATCAAAGAGGCAGGCAGGAAGTTGAAAAAGGAGGACGGGGTCTGGTCCCTTCTAGCCAGGTGCAGCCCACGCCTGCCTCTCTGCTTCCTTGTCTTGATTCTTCCCAAACTGGCTTCTCCAGCGTCTCTGCCTCTCTGCACAGCCCTTCCTTCTACCCAGGTACTCAAGGCAGAGACAAGGCCTCCCTTCTCCCCAGCCCAGAGTCCACGTTCAAACCAACCACTGATCCAGTTGGTTCTACATCCGGGTCCCCTCTGAGCACCCCTCTCACCGGCCTGAGTGGGCTCACCTGTTACTGGATCTACCTCCGTCCCCTCCTAATTGGTGTCCTCGAGTCCCACGGACCCCACGTTAGGTCCAGCCACTCCTGCAGGTGAAGAGGGGGCAGGAAGTAAGGGTGTCAAGGGGTGATTGACCTGCTGGAAGAGAGAGGTAAAGGGAACCACCAGGGACATGAGCCTCAGTGACTCGCAAGGACAAGGCACAGAAGGGCCCGTACCTGGGGGTTCAGAAGCTGGAGGGCCACGTGGTGCCCAGAGAGCAGGTGTGGGAACGAATGTGGCAGCAGCTGGGTGCAGACTGGTGGATTTGGCCAGTCTGTCCAAGAGCTCCCTAAACATACTGTCACTATGAAGTGTCACCAAAGGGTTGCACCCTCTTCTGGGACTTAAGGGCCCAGATATTTTAAGTTTTAGAATAATTTGTTATGCAAATAACCACCACTGACATTAGTGGAGCAGGCTCACCCCTAAAGGTCATGGTGGAGACAGACAAGGCCGTTTTTCTCCATTGACTTCATCAGCCTGAAGGAGCAGCCTCGATTTATACAGGAGAAAAACGTAAGGCAGTGGTCTATTCACCTCTACAGTGGGCTTCCTCTGGAGATCCATGGAGACGCAGAAACGAGCATTTTCTTCTTGTACTTGGTTTTAGGACATTCAACCTTTCTTTGACCTTAACACCTTGGCACATGTGGTGGGGTGGGGAGCTTTGCTTAGCTCTCTGAGGTCAATCCTGATGCCTTCCACTCCTGCAGGGCCACGTCTGTGCTGCTCCCGTCGGCCCTCCTGAGCACTTCTGCCTCTGACCACCCTAGATCTCCTGGAGAGACAGCTCATCAGTGCAGAGGGTCAGAAGGGCCTGGGGGGTTCATGTCTTCCCTTCCTCCAAGGCAGCCCTTACCCCTGGACTGCCAGGGAAAGCCCAGCTCCTCCTTGCCTGGGGATGCACTGGGAGGCAGAATTTGCCCTCCAGGGCTCCCCCATGGGATTGGCCAGGGACTGCCTGGGCTGGCACCTGGGGTGGTCCCCCACCTGGTGCTTCCCCGGGAGTATTCTCTTAATAAATCATAAGTGACTCCTGGTCTCAGAGTCTGTTTCCGGAGCTCCATTTAAAACAATCCCCAGATCCAAAGACGAGCATGCACTCTTTTGTGAACCATGCATGGAGGTAACTGGACTGCATGAGAAAGGGGTTCCTTCGGTCCTCTGAGATTTGTTTTCACTTTTCATCTTTGCATTCCCAGGGGGTCTCACCTAGCAGAGAGGCTACTGGGGATCCTGAGCTCTGGGCCTGCAGAAAATGATCTTCTTTCAAAGAGAATAAGGAGGACAGCGCTGCTATTTAAAAAAAAAAGTGTATCAGGTGTCTGGTGATTTTGGCTGCTCTGGCACCCCCTTCCCTGGCTGCTGAGCGGGAATTTTTTTTGCAAAGCCATATTTATTCCTCGACTGTCAATTTGTATAAAGACATAAATACAGGTACAAGTGTTTGCAAGGATGTCATCATTCTGTGATTATTTCTTTGTAAATTTATCTTTTATTTCATCATTTATCATGGATAATAGAGCTATTTCTTTTCCTCCCTTTACTTTATTGAGGTGTAATTAGTAACCGGCAAGTGAAATTGTACACATTTAAGGCACACATGCAATGACGTGGTGTACGTATATCCTGTGAAATGATTTTTCAGTCAAGTTCGTTAACACATCCATCATCTCACGTGATTGCCTTTTTGTTTAAAATCTACATTTAAAATCTACTCTCTAGGCAAAGTTCAAGTAGACGATACAGTACTGTCCACTACAGGCACCGTGCTGTGTGCTACACCCCACAACTCATTCCTCTTACAGCTGAAGAGCCATTTCAGCTTTCAGAAAAATAGGGTCTTCCTGCCAAGTCCAGCAGCCTGACATCCAAGTACAAGGAGGTCAGTAACGGAGGGCAGATGAGAGATGGCATTTCCAGGTCGAGCTGCGTCTCATGAGCGACACTCTGGATTCTGACTGCGGGGGCTGTGCTGCTAGCTGGGTGGATGGGCACCTCCAGTGGACTCGGCGAGACCGTTGTCACGGGGAGGGATCACACAGGCTGGCTGCCTGTTCAGGCCTGCGTCCGACCCTCCTTTGGCCCAACCACGACAGGCCTTGAGCTGGGCCAGTGTCAGTCCCAGAGGTGGGGTTGAGGGTCTGTAGATCCCAACTCCACTTCAAAACCATTCTGGCCAGCTGGCGTGACACTGAGGACTGACATTCTCCCATGCAAGTCCATCTGTTTGGGTTGAAGATGTTAAAATGTAAATCTTTCAAGAGGGACATCACATTTCCTTGTTGCACTAACCGGAACTCTTTGGGTGTAAGTGACAGAAACCTAAAACAGCAAAGCATAAAATAGGACCAAACCAGCGGGATGATCATGTGGACAGGCTTCAAGTGCAGCTGGAGGAGAAGTCTGTCTTCTCGCTCTCAGCTCTCCTTGGCTTGCATCGGCTTCATCCCCTGAGAAAGATGGCTTCGTTGGTGCCCTATTCACAGCCTCCACAGGGGAGGCAGCTCTTTCCTGTGCCCAGCCGGAACCTCAGAACTGCTGCTGTCTGACTCAAATTGAGGCCGGTGGTCTCCATGCACCTGGTGAGGTGCAGCTTCCGTCACGTGCAGTGGCCGGAGGAAGGAGAGGGCCAGGCCTACCCAACCCATGGGTACGGTGAGAGGGAGACAGAGATCCAGCAAAGCAGACCTCAGGTGCCCTTAGCAAGAGGAGAGAGAGTGGCAATGGGAAGGCAAGGCACCCACTCGACACTGAGCAGCCTTCACACTGACAGGGTGGTGGCCAGCAGAGAGAGCTCCCCACTGGGGCAGGCTGAGCGGGGTGCGGTGGGGCACGCTGGAAATCCCAGCAACTTGGGCGGCGAAGACAGGAGGTCAGCAACAAGGGGGCGCTGAGCAGAGACTGAGACAAGCCCGGTGCTAGAGGCACCACACTAGCAAAGCCAGCAGGGTAGGCTCTGCACCGGGCCGCCTACTCCATGAAGTCTCGAGCTCTCGGCTCCGTGAATAGCTCAAGGGAATCGCCGCAGATGCATTAGAGCAGGTTGAAGATCAGGACCTAGAGCTTAGGTGTCATAAAAATGATGTTGTCATAATTATACCCATCCATTATATGACTATATTATATTTTATATACTATATTAAAGTTTGTGTATGTGTGGATGATGGGCCACAATGGATTAAATTGCTAGGGGAAATCAGGAGCTTTAAGATTTATTTCATAGCACAGTTTTAGAGCCCAGGAAACACGCCAAACCACAAGAAAATAAAGAGTGGAGTCCTGGTGGCTTGACCTGTGGGGAAGCGGGTGCGGCGGCTCACAATTCCGACCCACAGGCTTCCCCTGGCTGTTGGGCAGGCTCGGCCTGCAGCCTGTTTTACAATATCATTACATAAGGATCCTTGGGCCCGCCTCCTGTGGAGCCCTGGTGCCTCCCTAGGGGGCCTGTGACACATCTGGGAAGGGCGCGTGGTTCTGTGGGATCTCTTGTTTGGTTCCCACAGAGGGACAGTAATGTGACTAGCAGCAGCTAACTCCACCCAGGCGCTGTAGTATTTCAGTCCCTGAGGTCCAGCCTCTTCCTCCAGTCTACACAAGGGGACGCTGTGGCCTGGGAAGTCATGAAGTGACCTGCCAGCCTGTGGGAGGCGGAGCCAAGTCAAAGACTCGGGACTCCAGAGCCTACGTGCCAAATGTCATGCCATGGCCGACTATCTGAAACCAGAACTGGGAAAGTAGGGAGACGTTCAAGGAGGGAAGACTGGGGTGTAAAGCAGTCAGCCAACAGGATCAGGGAGAGAAATCCGGCCTGTGCAGACACGGCTGTTACACAGGGGCAAGGATCATAACATGCCACCTCCATTTGCTAAAGATAG